>CM026412.1:7444572-7558206 GCA_014858505.1 Corymbia citriodora subsp. variegata
GGGGGGGGGGGGGGGGGGGGGGAGATTATGATCTGATTTCTAGCTCGATCGATGTGCTATTGAATGTATCGGTGGGGTACTTTTGGCGAGTTGAGCTGAGTGCTCATTCCGTGAGCTGATCATGGAGTTAGATTGTTATCAATTGTTTTGAAAAACTTTGGATGGCGAGCTCAATTCGCTGCTTGGCGTGAATTTTTGTTAGTCACTGAAGTTGCTTTTGTCGCAGGAGAACAACAAGACAAAACATCCCCAGCTGCTTTACGAGGCCAAATTGTACAACATTCTTCAAGGAGGGAGTATGCGTCGTTTCCACGTTCCGATATGTGGCATTGGCGCTTTAAGTACTTAATTGACTTCATTTTCCCTTTTTTGGCATTGTTTAGGTGGTATTCCTAGCTTCAAGTGGGCTGGTGTGGATGGAGAAGATAACGTGCTTGTTCTCGATTTGCTTGGGCCCAGTCTTGAGGACTTGTTCGTGTATTGTGGGAGGAAGTTTTCGTTAAAGACGGTCATCATGCTGGCCGATCAAATGGTAAGTGTGAAATTTTTTGAAAATCTAGCAGTCGAGTGTGGAAAGATATTTATATCATTTTCCCATTATGGAACATAAATCAGCCTGAATTTTTCGGGTATTGCGTCTTCGGTAAGTGTGAAGTTTTTCGGCCTGGGCATGAGTTTAATTTTTTCCCCTTTTAATCTTAGTGGTTTTTGAGAATATATATATTTTTAAAGTTTGTTATTCATTCTACTCTTGCTTAATGGTATCCTTGTGTTTTTTTCGTCTCATGTAGTTTTTATTTTGTAGCTTACCAGAATTGAATATGTGCACTCAAAGGGCTTTCTTCACAGAGACATCAAACCTGATAACTTTCTCATGGGTCTTGGTCGGAAGGCAAATCAGGTGAGGGTTATAATTTTGCAATGACATGGGCTACTTTTCTGCTTTTGAGGCAGCCTTTTTTGATTTACCAATTGTCATTGACCTCCTATGTTTTGGGATGTCCAGGTTTATATAATTGATTTTGGGCTTGCAAAAAGATATCGAGATGCTACAACCAACCGGCATATCCCATACAGGTCTCCACTCCATCCTATAAACCATTTATTGTTGCTGAGCTCTTTATCTCAACTGGATAGCATCATCTTTGCATATGTTCTTTATTTTTGTGTTTTTCAGTTGTATAGATATTCTAATTTTTTGCTTTTACAGTGACATGCATGGATAGATGATAGCAAATGATCGATTGCACATTTAGGTATTTAATTCATAGATTCATGGTTATGAGTTACTGCATTGCACGTGCAGGGAGAACAAAAATTTAACTGGCACTGCAAGGTATGCGAGTTGTAATACTCATCTTGGCATCGGTAAGTTACACATACATATTATGTTACTCTCATTTTGTGTCTGTCCTCTTGAGTCTCCTTAACATTTTACAATATTTTATTCAGAACAAAGCCGCCGAGATGATCTGGAGTCACTTGGATATGTACTTCTATATTTTCTTAGAGGAAGGTAACCATCTTTTTCGGCTTTTTATTGGCATTGGTTTTTCTGTGAGGAAATCATGACTATCAAATACATCTTTGGACAAAATGAAGATGTGTTTTATGATTTATAATCTTTGAGGCCATATTGTTTGTCTTATTGTATATGATGACAGAAAGATGAAATTTCTTTTGTCTGTAGCCTCCCTTGGCAAGGATTGAAGGCAGCCACAAAGAAGCAAAAATATGACAAAATATGTGAGAAGAAGTTATCAACTCCTATCGAGGTGTGAATCAGTTTTTTGTTTTAACAAGTTCGCTGTCAGCTAATTATCCATAAATGACATTCTCTGAATGGTCATCTCTTCATGCTTTGAAGGTTTTGTGCAAATCTCATCCGGTGGAATTTGCATCATATTTCCATTATTGTCACTCATTGACATTTGATCAACGACCAGATTATGGATTTTTAAAGCGCCTTTTTCGCGACTTGTTTTCTCGTGAAGGTATGGACTGTCGATTACAGGTAGATTCACATTAGAGAATACTTAGATCAAAGAGACAGCATGCTAATTGGCACAGGTTATTGTTTACATTTTTCAAAAATTCGTTTCATTTCCATTGGATTGAGTATGCATCATGCTCATCAATTAATTTCTCGGTAATCCATATGGGATTCGTATGCTTTCAGTACATGAGTTTGTTCGCAGAGGTTGCCGATTTCATTTTCTTTTGATTGTTGCTCTTATAGCTGCTTCTTGAATTTTTTGTGCCATGAATGATAAACAAGTAATGTAAGGCCCCTGTAGATGATTGTATTTACCAAAAAGAAGTTTAGACCCTGTTCTCTTTATGTATCTAGGGGTTTCATAAGTGGTCATAGCTATACATGAAAGGATGTAATATATAGGTGGCAGGAATGGAAGAGAGTCTGTTATATGATCAGCGAAAAGAATTACCAAGAGTACACTCTTTAGTTGAAAAAATGTGCATTTCAGATCCACCTAAGGGAAGGATAATCTAGGATGTGCTATGATGAAATATCATTTTGTTTCAATTGACTCAAAATGCTTTTTCTGGTTTCCTTTCCTTAGGATGTGAATTGGACTATGTGTTTGACTGGACCATCCTCAAGTACCAGCAAGCCCAAAAGAGCAAAACTCAGCCTCGGATGTCTGTGAGTATGATTATTTTCAGCATGTGCTCTAGGATATGTTTAGTTGATGATGTTGAGTTGAGATTAGTGCATTTTATTATTTGGCTTCTTCGTTTTATCATGAAAGTGTGAGCATGCGGGATATTTCTTTTGTTTTGAAACTTGTTTATGTCAGTCTAGCTTGTTTTGGTTGGAAAGTACATGTTAGCTGCAAGCTGTTGAAAAGGATCAATTTGGTTATGGTTACTTTTGATTTACAAATGATATCTTGATTTCATCATTCCTTTGATAAGACTGAGTTCACTTTGACAGCCAGTTCCTGCGGGAAGCAGCAATCCTGCGGTGCCAATGAAAATGGAAAATAATCAAGGTTAGAAATGTCTTGTGCACTTTATATCTATGAATAGACTATGACTTTGTGGTGGCTTAAATTCTTTTGTGCTGTACTAACCTTTTGGGCCGATAGCTCTTGTATTGACAATGCCAGTGAGATTAGGAGATGTCATTCTTGTCCCTGCTGATCTTCCTTAAATAATTTGTAGGCTGTCTGAGAATTAGACAATGACATAATATTGAATGATTATCTGTTCAAAGCAGAAGACAGTGCTTGAGTAATTTTCATTGCTCAGAAAGCAACTTATCTTCTTGGTAATCTTATCATTGTCATCTTGCTTGGTTTTGTGTATCTTATTGGTAAAGATACGGAATGAGAAATTTATCTGTGCAATCTCCATAACTTGACAAATAATGCAAACGTAATCCCGGAGTTCAATGATGCAAATCTAATCCAGGAGATAATGGGTGGCATAACTTGGAGAAGTCTGGATTATTGTACTTCACTTGTCAAATGTGACTTCTTGCTGTGACTGGAATGAAAAACTACATGTGGCATCAGACTGCACATATTTCTCTTCTCACCTCCTTTAGAGAGACCCCTAGTCTATTAAAAGAACCCTCTGTGAAGTCTTGTGCATACTTTGATTTGTAAGTGGTGAGGATGAATCACAGTTCCCTATATTGATAGGAAGTTCTACTGTCGGTGAACTTTGCATGACAAATTTCTCAACCCTTCTTCTGTTGACTGTCTGCAGGAAATACTAGTGCTTCCTATTCGATTGAGGCTAAAGAGCGTGTTAGATTGGGTGGTGCTGCTGGTCCTGCTGTGCAGATGCAATTCAAGTCGCCTAAGGGGAAAAACCCGAGAGATGAACAACCTGTTAATAAGCATGTAGGCCTCTCATTGAACTCTAGTTAGATAGTCCAATAGTTAGAATCATGCATTGATTAATAAAGAATGAAATGCATTCTCCTGAGTGGATCTTTATTGGAGTTTGTTTGCTGATTTGTTCTGTCACTGTGACTCCGTTAATTTTTTTCAGGCCATTGGTGAAGCTGGCATGCCATCGACTTCCTTTCCTCTGGGCAGTATCACCAAAAGGAATACTTTGAAAAACCAATTTTTAGCTGAAGCTGCAAACTCTGGCAATGACAATGGTAATAGAGTTGGTCAGTCAAGCAGCTGGATTTCATCACTCCAGCGTGTTTCATCTGCCAAACAATAGACGTGGTGAGTTGCTGAATATATGCTGTCTATTGATCAATGACACTACTCCTGTTATATCATTCATGCTTTCGCTTGTATTTCTCCTCCAAAGCTGACAAATAAAGCTTTTTCCAGACCTCCTTACATTAATATATTTATGCAATCCATCTCATCGAACCTGTGTACTGATCTGTTAATTACTAGAAAATTATTTGACCGAATGTTATTTTTCTTTACCCCAGATGAGTAATTGGTTGAGGACATTCTTCTTGCATTGCTGGAGGCTTCAAATGTGCAGGGATGTGCTCTGGCCGATGTCTTTCATGCATTTCTAGGGATGCTTCCGTGGGGAGACGATCTTCTACTTTGACTGTGAATCTGGCTGGCAGGTTTTTGATAATCTACTAGCGAAAGCTGGCAAGCTCCAAATATTTTCTGAATCCAGTGAATTGGGATCCAATGAATTGCATTAGTTCTTCTATAGGCACCGGCTGGCATTTTTCCGCTCAAGGTGACTACAACCAATTGGTGACTATGAGATGTAGACCATGATAAAGTCTGTTTGTTGTACAGAGACGTCACAAATTATAGCAACCTTGTATTTATGGGATTATGTAGTGCTGAATTCAAACAGAGGTTGGTTTGTTTGTGTTTTTCTTTTGAGATCACTGTCTTACTGAATTATACACTTTATTCTGTACCGTTTGGTGGTTTTCCAAAGCTATTCTCTACTAAAGTTAGGTTCGATTTGCTCTCGTGTTTTGTATTTATTATCTTTTAAATTCTGCATCAGGGTGTCTGGACTCTGGAACTTCCCTGGAGCGTCTTTTACCTCTGGTGCTTACTTGTTTCCACCACTTGTGAGAAGTATTTGCGGCCAGAGGGATCTTTGACCGAAGAACGGCATGCACTCTCACTTGCACGTGAGGCAAACATTAACTTGTGGATTTCACAAATGGACTTTTTTCTCTGCATGCTTGTACAAGGCATGCATGATCTTTTTGAGGATTATGATCCGACAAATTCCGATCCTTGACATGCGGTCACGGTCCAGGTTCCTGAAACTTTTCTTAGATGTTCTGTCTATACATGGGGACATCTTTCTTCAAGAGCTCTTGGGCTTGAAGATCAGGACAGTAAAAGGTGGATTTAGGGAGTGCAGGCTTGCAGGAACTCATGATCTCTTTTCTTACTGGTTCGTCATGCTTTTGAAAGCTGATATGTATTGTAGCGGACCCTGGGTTCTTTAGCTGTCTGTCTGCGGAATTTGAAACCTTCATGTGGGAGTGAGTCCTTGCGAATCTTTTGTTGGATAATAGCGGTTGGTTCTCTTCCTCCTCAAACTTACAGGATCAGATTTGTAGCTCGGCATATGCCAGTATTTTGACAACATTTTGTGAACTTTTTACTTCGCTTGTTTTACAGGGGAGGAGTTTGTTATTTTGATGTCTCTGTTTCATGTACAAATTGCCTTAATGCCATCTTCCAGTGACATACTAGGGTTGCTTTCTCTTTTGCAGGAGTTATTTGTCATGTAGCGTGTCAAATCTGAAAAACTAAAGGAGTAAGCATGCCTAACTTCTGTTTCAGGCCAAGGGACGGGGCTAAGATGGAAGATCATCGACCAAATGTGGTAGGATTTTTGTTTTCCCTTTATCTTTCTGGTAGAGGCGGTATAACGAGTTTTGAGTAATGAATTTGGGTCTACAAAATTACTACGCTTATGGACGTAGCATATACTCTTATTAGGTGTCACATCACTTGTTCTTGCAAAGACTATACTTGTTTAAATGCACTCGGCAGTCGTCGCATCAGTTGGTGTGGGAAACTTTGCAGAACGCATGTTCCAAGTTTAATCATAGTATGGTGGAAATGCTTGAATATTGTCGGTTGAATTCAATCGTTACGTTAGTCCTCCGAGTACTGCCTTGGTAAAACATTCGAGAGAAAGCTAGCAACTAGCTTGCGGCATCATGGTCTCTTGCCATTCATGTTCCGAATGGGGAGATCAGGAATGGGATTTGATCCGCAGTATATTTTATTGGCATAGGGTCTCGACCAGCATCATGCCTATGATGCACGAGTCGTGTCAGTACTTACTAGATTCAATCCACCTGCAGCCAAAAAAAGGCATATGACAAGTACACATGACATGATGCTAAACCACGTAGACTCTTGATAAAGAAAGCGATATGACCATGTGGCGGCTCTTGTTCTGTTTAGAGCTGGTGATCAGCTCGACGTGGGTATGCTTAAGATGCTCGCACACGACCAGATTAGGTAAGAGCTTTAGTCGATTTTGGGACCTACGCAGGACAGAGAGCAAGAACCTTATATTTCGACCTCGGCTCCTGTTTTCCCTCTCTCTATGATATGAACAGACTACCGGAGATTCGACAATCATCGAACTGACCCAGGATTTTAGAAGTTCGATTCACTCGGATGACGATTTTGAGACGAAAGTCAAGATGGGTAACGACCCTTCCGGTCATTTCTCTTTCCATACGATGGGCAACGGGTCACGAAACAAGACGAAGGAGTGACGACAAAGAGCCCACTAAAACCTGAACAAAAGCGAAAACCTTTGGAGCACCGCATGTGCCCCTCAGCTTTTCAGAGGCTTGGTAGGTATTTCTGCCCACTTTTGCTTGGGGTAAATGTCATATTCTATTGTTCCGGCATACATTCAAGCCCCACTTGTCGCGGCTGCGGGATGTCGTTTTTCTCCTTTCAATACGATGCGGGGTCCCAAAGCTTTAGCTAAACCACAAGAGGGATGGCTGGGTGGCTGGTGAGTGAAAGGAGGAAAAATTGTACACGTCGGAGCTGATGAACGAGCGAACTCGGCAGCGGGGCGATGAGAGGCGGAGCGTGCATCTTAAAGGTGATCGCGATGCTTTCGAGATGGACTGTTGGGGTCGACACAGGCATAATACGGAGTCGCTATTGTGTCCATCGTGCGCCTCTTTTTCTGATGTCTGCTTGCTTAGCTAACCTAAATAGAGAGAAAATAGAAGGGATGACGGAGAGAAACTAGGAGGGAAAGGGATGTTCTTAACTAGCCGCGAAGATGATGCAAATTAGTTCGGTTAGTCATCTGGGCTCCATGTATTTCGTACCGAGAAAGAAGACCTAACTCCCGGCGGCCGTACTAAATGGTGAACAAGAACGATCTTTGGATCACCTTTCGGAAAAGTGGTTTATGAAAGACTTTTATAATTTAAACTGTTTATATCGGTAAGGAGAATGAGATGATGGAAAATGTTTCCATCGTATATGAAGATGTTTAGGCATATGCTTTGACGTTAAGAATGAAATCATGTTTGGTCGATCCATTTTTTTTAAGCGATAAAAAAAATTTGAGATCGAGAAATTAGTTTTCGAATTCTCTATCCAGGAAATAAAGGGAATTGTATATAAAAACTCCTTTTTGAGATGTTGTTCACACGTTTTGGACCACCCATTTGTAAGGTTATGTATTGCTGGAGTATGTGGCTATTATGGAATCAAAAGTGGATATGTGATGTAGCGGATAGTACGATATAATTTTCGTCTACTATTTGATAAACTTATGATCTTTATTATACGATTTGATCTTTTATAGATGATCTTTAATTTAACGAATAATCAAGAAATTTCTCCTTGTAATGCTTTGTGCATGTACATTTAGTACGTACGTTTACAATGTTTACGCATATCTATCCGGTTTCCATGCTTCACTTGGTATTAGCTTGAATGCTTGCGGGGACGCGATACCATATCCGATGATGATGGTTTTGGGAACAATCATCTTGCCAACGAAGACTAAGAAGTGTAGTCTCTTTGGTGATGATCTTAAGAGGATATCAATAAATTGCAAAAGATGGCAAGATGCGATGACTATCCGACTGAAGGCCTTTCATCCAGAGAGACAAATGCATCGGGGCAATGGAGTGACTCCGGTGAAAAATCAATCAATGCCCAATTGCCCGGCTAAAAAAACTTCGAAACGAATTGAATAAATTCATCATAATTCAACTCGTGACATTTTTCCAACACCACGGCGCATCAATTATTAGTATCCTCACTTATTTTTTTCTCTTTCTGGGTTGGCCCGGTCGGCAATATTCGAACTTTTCGCACGTCATGCTCGAGTTCGAAATTTCTCCGTCGGTAGTCTTCTTTGGTAGGCGATTTGCAGAATCTAAAGAACTGATCCGAGGAGGTAAATTTGTTCTCACCTCGTTGAATCGTAGACACCCACTTCATTTGACCTACGAAGAAGGAGATGGGGGTGGGCAATCTTGTCGAATCAGAGTGGATTTGACCCTAAAATTGGACTAGGATCGAGATAAGCCCGGGGAGGACCACTTGACAAAAAGCGAATGTGGTCGGGACGAGGGAATTTGGTGGCCCGAACGCCCACCCCACCCCCCAAGAATAAATGGATTTTCAAGGTGTGCAATTAAGGCCCGCCGTGTTCCTGTAATCGGATACCGGATCGCGACTTTATTTCTAAACCGTCATAATGATTCATGGCATGGGTTTTTATGATTATTAAATGACACAGGCGAATAAAATCTTTAAGCATCGACTCGACTAGACCCGATCTGGACCACCTACAAATGTGATGGGTGGGACTCTACGTAGAATTCACTAGAAAGGAAATAACAGACCTAAGTCCAATATTGATTCTATCACGAATTTTCTTTTCGTTTGAAAAAAAAAATAAACATCGACTTTCATATTATCTCGAATCCGCCTCGATTAACTTTTAATTAAAAAATAGGCGTTGAGTTCTTCGAAATCGTCAATATGAAGAGGGGATGTTTTTTAAGTGAGATTGTTGACGAACATCTAGATTTTGACGATGAGCCTACCTTAATGTTAAAAAATTAGAATCTAGAAATTTTAGGGTCAATATTGCGAAAAACTCCAAATTAGTATGTTTGTGATAAATTTACCTCAAATTAATTTTTTGATCACAAAAAATTTCAAATTGGTACATTTAAAAAATTTACCTTCTATTAGTTTCCGTTAAATTTTAGCATTGAGTCGAACGACATGTTATTGTTGACGGATAATGCTTTTACACTTTGTCTATCATGAATATATTTAATGGAGGGTAAATTCGTTACAAACGTACTAATTTGATATTTTGATGGTAAAAAAAAAATCAATTCGAAATAAATTTATCACAAATATATGGATTTTGAATTTCCTCTAATATTAACCCGAAAATCTCGAGGAGGCTCGCAAATGGCAAGCTAATCCGTCTGGTTCAGGGCACCTCTTCTTATCCCACCACCACGGCGGCGGCGGCCACCACCACCTCCACCACCTCATCCGCCGCCTCCCCCGCATCGTGCTGGCTCCCACTAACACATGCCCACGCGCGCGCTCCTCATACCAGAAAAACCAACTCTCTCCTCCTTCTCCTCCGCACTTTAGCGGAGACGTGTCCACCATTCATTTTGCACAATTCCTCTCTCGCTCCCTCTCCTCTCACTTCTCCTCCAATTCCACCTCCATTTCCACCTTTCGTCTTCCTCCTCTCTCCTCTTGTTGAGTCCACTGGTGATTGGTGGTGGTGCGCTCTGTCTTGACTTGTCAACAGTCCAGTCTCCTCTCGCTCTGGTCTATCCACTCAACAAGCAACTCTCTCTCTCTCTCTCTCTCTAAAAAGCAATTTTCTTTTCTTAATAATTTATTATTTATTTTATTAAATTATTCTTCGTCAGTGGACTGGCGTTTCTGCTTGTATCCCATCCCATCCCATCCCATCTCCTCCTCCCCTGTTCATCATCACTTACACTTTTTCGCCTTTTTTTTGCGGGCTTTTCAATTGTCCGTTCCTCTGCTGCTGCTGCTGCTGCCGCTGCTGACGTAACGGTTTTCGCTCTCCTCCTGCCGGAAATCCACTGTCCGGGTTCGGATTCCTCCCGGCTCCCCTACCCGAATTCGGATCGCGCTTCGCGGAGTGCCGATCTCTTCCGGAGGAGGACCCGCCGGCGAGCGCTTCGCATCTGGTGACGCGCGCCCGCCCGCCCGCTGTTTTCTCAGTGGCGGCGGCGGTGACTGCTCCGGTTTCGGACGCCGGATGGTTGGTTGCTGCTCCTCTTCGGTGAGGTAGAGGATCGGGGGCTGCAGCGGTTTCCTTTCTCGTATGTGGCTATGGGGTGCGTGTATTCGAGAGCTTGTATCGGGGAGATATGCGCTCCCAGAGAGACGAAAATCAGAGAGGCTGACAACGGTAGGGCGGCGGCGGCGGACTTCCCCGTGTTCTCGCCCGTTTCTTCGGATGGGCCAGAAGCCGAGATGAGGGATCACTTGAACCAGCTGAGCTTGACCCGAGATCCCGAGGCGGGCATCACTAGGCTCTCCAGGGTCTCTGCTCAGTTTCTGCCCCCCGACGGATCGAGGACGGTTAAGGTGCCGTCGGGGAACTATGAATTGCGTTACTCCTTTCTGTCCCAAAGAGGATACTACCCGGATGCTCTTGATAAGGCCAACCAGGATAGTTTTTGCATCCACACGCCTTTCGGCACCGACCCGAATGATCACTTCTTTGGAGTCTTTGATGGGCATGGAGAGTATGGAGCTCAGTGCTCTCAGTTTGTCAAGAGGAAATTGTGCGAGAATCTGCTGCGAAATAGTAAGTTTCACGCGGATGCCGTTGAGGCTTGCCATTCTGCATTTCTGACTACTAATTCGCAGTTGCACGATGATATCTTGGACGATAGTATGAGTGGAACTACTGCCATTACGGTATTGGTTAGGGGCAGCACTATATATGTTGCTAATTCAGGCGATTCAAGAGCAGTTATAGGTGAGCGGAGAGGGCAGGATATTGTGGCAGTCGATTTGTCGATGGATCAGACGCCTTTTCGAGAGGATGAACTTGAACGGGTGAAGCTTTGCGGCGGCCGTGTCCTCACATTGGATCAGATTGAGGGGCTGAAGAACCCTGATGTACGGTGTTGGGGAACTGAAGAAGCTGATGATGGTGATCCACCTAGAGTTTGGGTACCAAATGGAATGTATCCTGGTACAGCTTTTACGAGGAGCATAGGTGACTCGATTGCAGAGACCATAGGGGTTGTTGCCAACCCTGAGATTGTTGTTCTGGAACTCACATCCAATCATCCCTTTTTTGTGCTTGCCAGCGATGGAGTATTTGAATTTCTCTCCAGCCAAACTGTAGTCGATATGGTAAAGTTGTTTCGCTTGTGTTTAATACTGGGATATTAAGTGCTGTACTTTTGCTTGGATGATGAACTAGCTAGGAAAGAGCGCCTTTTTTCCTAGACCTTGCTGGACCAGTGTTAAGTAAATTTGGATTATGATAATATTTTTCGTTGAACACAGAAAATTACTATTACTACTTAATCAATGTTAAGCTTTAGTGTTGGTGCGAAAGTCTACCTAGCAGAATGTTGGTGCTTTACTTTCCCCCCCATTTTTTTTTTCTAACTGAAGGACTGTCTCAACAGCATAAGCTATTGCTTTTTGACCATAAAAAGAAGGCTGTTACTGTGAAGAAGAGATATCTTGACATTAGAAGATTATCCTTCTTTTAAGTATATGGAATATGAACCTCATGTATCCCTGCTGCTTCGAATTTCTCAGACATTGATGAGGAAAAATTACTGAATACCTCATATCAAATAAATAATTTGTTTCCTTCTCATTTATCCTATTAGTTCTTCTAACATTGCTAAAATTTTGCAGGTTGCCAAATTTAAAGACCCTCGTGATGCTTGTGCTGCTATTGTAGCTGAATCATATCGACTTTGGCTTCAGTATGAAACTCGCACTGATGATATTACAGTGATAGTTGTGCATGTTAATGGTCTAACTGAAGTAAGAACCCCTGCTTTCAACAATTTGTTGAGCACCCAATAAATATCACTTGCCTAATTGATAATTTTATGCTGTGCTCCAAGAGAACTAAAATGCATTTATTATAGGGAACTGCTTGTAAAGTAGCAAGTTCTGGCGATGTTATGCAGCCCCCAGTTCCTCAGGTCGTGGAGGTGACAGGATCAGAATCTCCTTCAACCTTTAGCTGGAGTGCCAGGAACCAACGAGTGAGGCATGATTTATCAAGGGCTCGCGTTCGAGCTATTGAAAATTCTTTAGAAAATGGGCAAGTTTGGGTTCCTCCTCCTCCATCACACAGGAAGACTTGGGAAGAAGAGGTAAATTTTGAACTAAAGCATCCTAATTATTAACTTATACTTGTCGGGCCCTCATTCATTCTTCATCCATGCAACAGGCACACATTGAGCGTGCATTGCATGATCATTTCCTCTTCAGAAAACTTACTGATTCTCAGTGTCATGTTCTACTGGACTGCATGCAAAGAGTTGAGGTCCAGCCAGGAGATGTTGTTGTTGAGCAGGTATCTCTCTCTCTCTCTCTCTCTGCAGTCTTTTTGGTGGTGTCGTGTTTCTTTCTAAGTATCACTCATGTTTAAACATAACTTTTCTGTTCCATATATCACAAAGACAGGATAGTTCATTAACATCTCACAATGAGGAAGTAATAAAAGAAGTGGTCAAGGTACACAGAAATTCAGAAAACCTCAAAATGTAGTAGGTTCAGGTTTAGTCTGCACTGCAGCATAAAACTAATAAGAACTAGCATATATGATGGGCAAAACTAGGTATACAGATGGAACACTTTACACTTTTCTTTATCAAGTTGCTGTGATTGTCAAACAGGGCTCACACTGATAGTCCATTGTGCTACATACACATTTTGTCTGAGAAATTGAATGACCTTTTGCATCTAATTATCGGTGGAGCTACATATGAAATAACATAAAAATCATAATTTGCAGGGCGGAGAAGGTGATTGCTTTTATGTTGTTGGCGATGGCGAATTCGAGGTCTTAGCAACACAGGTTCTGGTTTGATTGATCTATGGAGATATTATTTATAGTTCACATTGATATACACACTGATGTATCTTTGATCAATCCGTAATATTCATTGAATTTCCAGAAGTAGTTTCCATATATTGTTGAGTATAGATTTTTTGTCATGGGCGAGACTTGATGATTGTAATGAGTTTTTCTCGTAGAGATTGGGAATCATAGCTATATTCATTGCTTAATGAACTATTTTTATGGCAGGAAGAGAAGAATGGTGAGATAACTCGGGTTTTGCAGCGCTATACAGCCGAGAAATTATCATCTTTTGGAGAGCTTGCACTTATGTAATTATTCTCTGTTGTCACTTACATTTGTTGCTATGCCTAAACGTTTCCCAATATGTCGTCTTGACAATAAAGTACATCTTAATGAGAGGAAATTAATACAAGGGCAACAAACAGTTGTTGAATTATGTCATGCAAAAAGTAAGAACTTGAAAAATATTAGAACCTAGATTATTTAATAGCAATGACTGGAGCTGTTTCAATCAATCTGAACTATCTCTCTTCCATGATGTTTCAAGTCTAACATGGCCAATTTTCAAGACTTGCAATGTACCCCTAGAGATTTGGTTGATTTCTTGTCAAGTCTTTCTATTAATTTGATTTCCTGAAGTTCTCAGACTCTTCAAAGTCAACTACCAGTCATGAATGATAGTTAGTCCAAAAAAAGTCCTTCACGAAATATTGTCATCACAGGTATAACAAGCCACTCCAGGCATCTGTTCGAGCCGTCACGAATGGAACTCTGTGGGCTCTGAAGAGAGAAGATTTTCGAGGAATTCTTATGTCGGAATTTACCAATCTGTCATCACTGAAGTTGCTTAGGTCTGTGGATCTTCTGTCGAGGTTAACCATCTTGCAGCTTAGTCATGTTGCAGATTCTCTTTCTGAAGTCTCCTTCTCTGATGGGCAGACAATATTTGATATGGTAAAGATTGCTTTTGTTGCAGACCTATCTTCATCATGGCTGTGCCTGCTCTCTTCTTATGTCTCTGCTATACTTCTTTTGCAGAATGCAGGTCCATCTGGGCTATATATTGTCCAGAAGGGACTAGTGAAGATCACTTTCAACCCTGAGATGATTAAGAGTCCTAATATCTGCAGTCTCAAATGTGATTATGTAGAGGATGAGGATAATCGACAGAGCAGTAAAGAGATATCATTGGAGAAGAATGAGGGAGGTTATTTTGGTGAATGGGTGCTTCTTGGTGAGGAAGTTGGTTCAGTTAGTGGAGTTGCCGTTGGTGATCTCAAATGTGCCGTTTTGACGAAGGAAAAGTTTGATTCTGTGGTGGGTCCTCTTGCAAAACTATCTCAGGATGATCAGAAGTGAGTTGTAAAATTATATTCAATTGTCCTATCTTGTTTTGGAAGTTCACTGATTCATATTAAATGAAGGGGCTTAACTTTTACAGGATAGAAACTGTCAATTCAAATATATTATTTTTCCTTTATGTGTCTGATAAAATTCACTCCTTTTTCTGACAGTTGATATTCAATGATTCAGGGAAGGGGATCATAATCCAGAATTCATCAATGACACCACTAAAAATACCCATGTTTCTGCCTTAGATAAAGTTGACCTCTCTAGCCTGGTATGGAAATTACTACTCCTAAAAAAAAGTTAAGATATCGAAATAAATTGTTTCTTAGATTATTCTTTTTATCAACGTAGGAGTGGAAGAAGTGCTTGTACTCTACTGACTGCAGTGAGATTGGGCTTGTACTTCTAAATGAATCAGGTTAGTGTGTTTGTCTACATTAAGTAATGACTTCACTCTTTGGCGCTAGATGGCCCATGTCTTTAGTGTTGGTTTCCACTTTGTCAAATATTGACCAAAGTACAAGATCTTGAAAATACTTAAAAGTGACTGATAATTTTATCTTGTTTCAGAAAGTTTGCTTAGTTTAAAAAGATATTGGAAGCAGAAGGTCAAACAACTTGGAAAGGAAGAACAAGTGCTAAAGGAAAAGAATTTGATGAAGAATATAAGCCCTTCAGCTTGCGTGCCACAAGTTCTATGCACTTTTGCTGATAGAAGACAAGCTGGCATACTGCTAAATTCCTGTCTTGCCTGTCCTTTGGCTTCGATACTATACACACCACTAGATGATTCATCTGCAAGGTTCTGTTCTGCCTCCATTGTAAATGCCTTGGAAGTGCTACACAAGGTTGGCTGTTTCTTCAAAAATACAAGCCTCTGTATTTTTATTTACTTCTCCCTTCATATCCTAATTGTTTATTGAAGAAGTTATCAAGTATCATTTTCACTGTTCTTTCTGTCTAATTTCAGAACGGTGTTCTCTACAGAGCTGTGTCTCCTGATGTTCTGATGCTGGACCAATCAGGACATATACAGGTTAGTGTTGTCAATAATTTTTTTTGGGGGCAATTTTGCTGTTAAACTACCAGCTGAAGATAATCCTAATTTCTTTCATTAAAGGAGTGGTTTGGAATTTTATTTTATTTTCGTATAGGCGGTAGACTTCAGATTTGGGAAGAAGTTGTCTGGTGAGAGAGCATTTACCATATGCGGAATGACAGACTATTTAGCACCAGAAGTTGTCCAGGGAAGAGGCCATGGTTTCCCGGCTGACTGGTACATACTTAACTTATATTAGGTCTTCAAATAGATGCTCAATCTGGCCTGATAATCAGAAATTTTGTGAGGATGCCTCTTTTGATTTGGTTTTATTTTAATTTTATTTTTGCTCCTTGTGAACTAGAGCATTCCGCTCTTATTGTTACACAACTGAACCTCGCAGAGCGTTCGTTCCTGATGTGACACTGGGTCTCTCTGTGCTGCCCTAGTCTTGGATTGGGTATGCTTGTCCCAGGTCGTTTTATTTATTCCAAAGTTTATATTGGTCACAAAGGCATGGTGATTGCACAATGGAGGATGTCTCCAAGCTATCAAATCGAGGAGGATATTTCAAATCTGAATACTACATACTTCATCTGATAAAATTCATAGCAGAATGACACCTTGATTTAATGAAGCTATAGGCAAATGTTTTGGCAAATTTAGTTCTATTGGCAATGAATGAAGTTATGAGGGTGACTGCAAAACTCGAATGAGGAAGAGATTTCTCCTGATCTCGAGGAAATATACAGTTTGTGCAGTTCTATTGCTGTCTTTGTCTAATATACAAGATTGTCAAACCTCAAGCACAATAGCATTTTGGAAACAAAGCATGGTCAATGGATTGTGCTGAAAAAAAGCCATTTTGTTTGACACTTGTCTCAAGCTTTTAGTGTGGTTTGTTCTGCCATTTCACCGTGTTTGCAATATCTCATTGAGATATATCAACTGCTGTAAATGACTTTCTCCCTCTTTCATCCTTCACCCTTCCTCTAAATAGCGTGAGGGTAAACGGGTGATTAAAATAAAGATTTTTATGGTAATGTCACTACTGCATTACCCTTTCATGTGATACACATTTGATACTGCTGACTAAGCAAAGAAAGTTTTTCTTAGTTAGGTTTAAGAGACTGGATTTTTTTATACTTTCCATCTTGAAGATATTCATCGAAGTTCAGAAGTCTTTGATATTGGCTGCCACCCTTGAAAAAGATGATGGCAATAGTCATGAAAACATTCATACCAAGTAATGGGTTGCTGATAGAATTTAATCAGCTGATGCAGTTTCCAGTAATATGATCAAGGACTGTAAATGTTACGGCTAATTAGACATGTCTTTACAATATAGTTCTGGAAGTGCTCATGCCTTATTTTATTGCGTGGGCAATGGAGGTCTAGGATTCTCATATAGTTAATGTCTAGTTTAGTAATGCAGGTGTAGACTAGACTGACTTTTATGTTCCATGTTGCTTTGAAGTGCCTCTGCAGCATCCTGAGTACGATGTCATGCATGCAGGTGGGCTTTGGGAGTCTTGATCTATTTTATGCTGCACGGAGAAATGCCTTTTGGTTCGTGGAGGGAAAGTGAGCTGGACACATTTGCAAAGATTGCGAAAGGCCAGCTGTCTTTTCCTGAGACTTTTTGCCCAGAAGCCGTCGATCTCATCACTAAGGTTTTTTCTTCAAAATACCTGGCTACTTGCTTCTCTTCCTCGCCCATCTCCCCTATCCCTACCTCTCCAAAACCATGACTAATATGAATGTGATTGAAAGATTGACAATTTCTTCTTTCCAGTTACTTGATGTTGACGAGAATACACGACTGGGAAGCCAAGGTCCCGAGTCTGTCAAAAGTCATCCATGGTTTGACACTATTGATTGGAAGGGGATTGCAGACCACAGTTTTCCTGTTCCTCATGAGATCACCTCCCGTATTACTCAACATTCCGGTAATAACGTCGAGGACCGGACTGTTGTTCATGTTTCGCCTTCTAGAGATTTGGAGGAGCTCAATACTCCTGAATGGCTTGACGACTGGTAGTCATTAAGTGGAGTCAGATTAGGGCAACCTTTCTGGAGGTTCTTGTTTTCCCTACTGATTCGAGTGTAGGAACTGACGCCATGGAAAGCAAGGGAAATTGCGAGGGAGGAATACAAATCTTGTTTGATATCTCGGCAACATGGGAACAACATTGAAGCGACCGATTTTTTTTGGGATGGTTCCACTGCTGCTGGTATTTTACTGTTAAAGCGGCTCAAGGCAATCATCGGTTGATAAAGTTTTCCTCCCGCCAAAACAATCCCGAGTGTATATCTTCCAGTACTGTAAATACACATACATGTAGCTGTAAATATAAGCAGATTTAGACGACATATCAGTTTTGCGGAACTCACCGTGGCAGCTGATGAGTAGATTTTGCCATCTACCATATCCCATCATTACTTTCGTAGTAAGGTTAATCTGCTGTTCTTTTGTTAGCTATAAGGTGATGGATAAGCTTAATGTGGCTGTGCAGTTATCTTTGCATTCATAGTCGGCTGCTTCTTGCCGCTTGTTGCGATTGTTTCTACTACTGGAAGACTCAATTTATTTTGTAACTTGAATAGATAGCTTTTCAAAGATGCTAGATATTGTCTAGAAGCAAAAGCTATAAAAAGATATATCACACGGGTCATTCATCTTCGCCACACTCAATTCACTTCGCCAAAGAAAAGTCGTAACAGGATATCCCACAAAGAATTGGAATGCTGCAACACCATCTCCATAAATTATATTTCACGTTCGTCTGACATCAAAATTTAAACCTTGACCCATTTTGCCGCAAAATTTCCCAGTTACATTTATGGCACAGCCAGAAACTAGCCCTGAACAGAAAAGATTTAGGAGAGCACTGCCATTACATCGGAAGCCCTCAAGACCATGTAATCCAAACCGTCGCTACCCTTGAAGTCATTGCCTGCGTACTTGGAGTACATCACTGTGTTTCCTGCAGAGACTGAGAGCGGTTTCCTGTTCCCTTCATCATCAAGAGGACCAGGTCCGACAGCAATCACCTGCTCGCTCGTAAGCAGTACACATAAAATTAGCAAACAATAACCAACAGAAAAGCATTGCTATTGGTAATAGGTCATCAGCATCATACACTACACTGCATGCGAGCAGGCTTGGGCAAAATGCTAGTCATGTGCGACTAAAGGGACACATGGAGCTTACCGTTCCAATAGAAGGTTTTTCCTTGCTAGCTTCAGTCAATAGAAGGCCTCCGGCAGTCTTTACCTCAGCCTCGGCGACCTTCATTAAATGATGAGACATTATAGAAGACATCATTTAACCCAAACAAGCAACAAAAATGTGCCATGTGAATAAAAACCAATTAAGCGTATCTCTCATAAGCACTCAAAGATTTTTCTTCTCTCTTTTCTCCATTACCCAAGCATAATAAATACCTATTTGGAAATTATTCTTTATCAGAAATTATTCTTTACCAGAAAGAATTGATGATGCATGGCGATCAATTAAGTATTTGGAAATTATTCTTTACCAGAAAGAATTGATGATGCATGGTGATCAATTAAGAATATACAGGTGGTAATTGCAACTGAGCATTTAAAACTGGTTGTGTAACAAACCTTAATTAGGACTCTCTCATTCAGGGGCTTCAGGTCCTTTACATCATCAGTCTCTAAGATACCAAGAATGTCATCCTCCTTCAAAATAAGATGATTCGAACTATCGAATTCCAACTCGGTCCCTGCATACTTGGAATAGACAACCTGGCTGCCAGTCTGCATGCATAACACAACAAATCCAGACAAGGCTCAGATAGTCTTGCCACGAATTAATTTTTAGCTTTCTTATTGTGATGTCAAAGTTTAACTAATTAATAACAGCATAAGGCTATTGTTGGCTCAATAACAATATTTGGATCACACAATTACCTTCACGCTGATTTCAATTTGTGACTTTCCAATTGTCCTACCCTCTCCAACTGCGACCACTTCTCCTCCTTGAGGCTTTGTTTGAGCAGTTGTTGGAAGCAGTATACCACCCTGTGTCTTCTCCTCAACAGTCTTGATCTTGACCAGCACTCTGTCACCCAGGGGCTTGAGAGAAGTGTACTGAATTATCACAGCATGGGGTCAGTCGAGAACGGTTAAATGCATATAATCAAAACCGAGAGAATAATGCAGCCGCCTACTCTATAGAAGCAGCATCCAATTATAGAGCATGACAAACCCCATAATCTAAGAACCTCCAACCTGGACTTGCCACTACTTTCCCCACCCATGAGGTAATTATCGTTTAGTTCTCCTAAGCCACGCTACACAATATCAGCAAGAGATACTCTCCGCAATGCCCGACATGTTTTAGAGTTTCAATAGATGCTCAAAACAATAATTCCTCCATATGTTGGCATCATCATCAGCAAATAGCACAACTTCACAGCTAATTCAACAGCTGAAACTCCGTAAATACCTACATGGGGCAGTCATGAAAATATTGTTCTTAATAACACATCAGTACATGCTTTTACCCAGATCAAACCCAACACTTGAGCATTCTTAGAGAGCAAATCATTGTAATTTGACCTAATCATATCAGACGACCAATATGCCACCTCAATTAACAACACAATCCTCCATCTTTGAGCCATAAACTATTTATCTCATCATCAGCAAGAAAGGCCATTCAACTTACAAGCAATGGAACAAATGAACCGTTTGTGCGAGGTGTCGTCGCCACCATCAGCCGCTACTATGGTGACAGTCGTGACCTGTGTACTCTCTTTTTATGCATTCGTGTCCATGAGTCTTGGTGTTTGTGTTCAACGGTGAAGGTGGTGGCGATGGAGTAGAGTTCACTTAAGTCCGACGAGGGGCTGACTCCCCTCGCCAATGCTCGTGCAGTGACGGCACCCTCACAGTCGTGACAAGTGCTATGAGCTTCACTCATCTCTCTTTTTACTTGGCATATTTCATTTTTTCTTTTCTTAGATTTCCCGTTTTCTAGAAGTCGAAAAAGTACTCGGTTTGTTCTAATTCTTCTTTAAATTTTTTCATATCCACATTCAGGAATCACGTTCAAGGCATTAATCTTCCAATACATAAATCTCTCAACAGCTTTTCTAGGCATCCGTGTCTTGGCCAGTACTTGATTTCGCCTCCCCTCCCATCTCGTGGTTTAGCGTTTCTTTTACCAATTTTATCAGCACATTTTGCGGCAGCAGCACAAAGGGCCGACTTAACAGTCAATTCAGGCTCTCTTTTTTCTGGCGCTTGCTCGTCTGCGCAGCATCATCTACAATTTCCTGGTCCTCACTCATTGAACCAGGTGCAGCAATTTTTATGCGCAGGAGGAGACAAAAAAAACAAGAACCCACCTTCGGAGCAACAACGGTGGCAGCTCGCACGACGAGCCCCCTGAAGGACCTCTGCGCCAAAGACCCTGCTTTGAACGGACCCACTGAAGCAAACTCCAACGTGGACGGCTTAAGCCCTTCAAAGGAGGGAACGGACCTAGCGGAGAACGAGAACGTGGGCGCCGTGAGCTGACCGCTCGCCGCCATTTCTCTGCCCAAAGTCCCAAGAATCACAACAAGTCAGCCGCTTACAAATCAATCGAAGAGAGCTTCGCCGAAGCTCGCAAGAGGGGGTGAAAAAGATTGCAAATTTGAGATTCAAGCACCTTGTTCTTGACGAGGTAGAGTGGTTGTTCTCGAGCAGCGGTTGGCGGAAAAACCCTAGCTTGGAGTATTGAACTGCGGAAGGAGAGGTTTCGATATAAATCAAGATAAAGGGACACTCAACGGAACTTTCACCCGCGTTTTGTCGTTACGCGCCTCGTTCCTAATTCTAATTGACCCCTCTTTTGAGCCGCCTGCCCACTTTACCGTAATAAAATGACATGAAGTGCTCGTTTTTTAAAATTAGAATTAGAATTACTCTCATTATTTTAAATAAATACTTGAAATAGACTTTATTTTAAATAAGAGATCAAAATATCTTGTTAGTCTCAAAAAAATGTTTGACCTCGTTAGATGATCGAAGGCATTTTATTATTTTATTTCAAATTTAAATAAAAGATATAGATGGAGGGATGGACAGCTTCACCTATGTTTGTCGATGACCCCTGTTCATATCTCGAAAAGGGCTATGGCCCTCTCTTGGTCCTATTGACCCTTACTTCTAGTTTGCGAGGGTCGTCGGCCCTTACCAAGGCATAAGTGACCTCGCCAGCCATGGCCATCGCCTTGTCAATGATGAGGTGGCGACCATTAGCCTTCTTGGCTTTTTTTAAAATTATTATTATGGAAAAAAATATAAAAGCGAAAAAGAAAGAAAAGATGAAAGAAAATTAAAAAGTAAATAACAAAAATGCTCTCGATTATTTGATGATGTTAGATCATTATTTGAAATAATATTTACTTCAAGCCTTTATTTTTAAAAAAATGAGGTCACTTCATTTCCTTATTTGAAATAAGATTCGCTCGGACTCTTATTTGAAAAAAAATTGAAAAAATAATGGTATTTTATATGAGAAAAACCATGGGCATTAAGGTTAAGATCAGCTTTTAAAAAACTGAATTAAAATTGTGGGTGTTTTTCAATATAATTTTATCATATGAAAGTCGAAAAATCCATATTTAATAAGATGGGTTATGTATGAATTAGTACGGCTTCCATAAATGGGCTGTTAATGGATTGGGGTTGTCTATAAATCTAATGATACATGGGTTGTAAATGGGTTTGTGGTTGAACCCATTTAAATTATAAAAGTTATTAATTGAGTCAACTCATTAATGAAATATAATTATTTTTAGCAGTTTATATATATATATATATATTTATTAAATTTCCAAATTTTTTTATTTTAAAATTAATCTTTTTCTTTCTTTCTTTTACTCTTTTTCCCCTACTAGGTCCTATGGCTAACCATTATTGGCAGTGTCTGAGGTTTGTGACACTTGCCCAATTGCCTAATCGCACTTGCGAGTTGAGCCTTGAGCTCAACCTCAACCTCATCGACTTGTAGCAAGGCTTGAGCTCGCCTATTGTTGGCCATGGCCGCCATGCCCGACGAATAGGTGAGGAAGAAGGAAAAAGAAAATAAAAAAAGAAATAATTAAATTTTTTATTTTTCAAAAAATAAAATTACTTAAATGGAGTGCATGGAAAATCAAATCAAATTTTCTATATCATGTTGAAAATATTTTCTAATTCATTTTCAAGTTTTAACTAAATATCAAAAAATATTGTTATATTCAGAAATATCGCATTTTTCATGAAATAAATTGAGCTTTAATTTTAAAAAATTATAAAATTTATGGATAATACCACAAAAAACTCTAAACTGGTATAGTTATGACAAATTTACTCTAAATTAATTACTAAAAATCCTAAACTGGTATACTTTTGACAAATTTACCTCAAATTAGTATATTTTTGATAAATTTACTCTTTGTTTGTTTTTGTTAAAATTTACCGTTAAATTGTTGAGTTGAATATATGATAGTTGATTAACATAACGGTTTGAAATTTTACTCTCCATTTGTTACAGTTGTATCGATTTTATGGTTTTTTGTGGTATTAACAATTTAACGGTTGGTATATTTGTTACAAATATACCAGTTTGAGGGGTTTTTGGTAGTAAAAAAAAAAAATTCGAGATAAATTTATCATAAGTGTACTAATTTGAGATTTTATGTGGTCATTTGTGGTAAATTTATATAAAGCACACTAATTTGAGGTTTTTCATAGTATTAACCATAAAATTTATCTATTAAATTTGCAATTGTATGGAAGTGTTTAATAATATAATTCTTTTAAAAAATCATAACAAGTTTTTCTAGATTTATTTAAATATGTAAATATTTTAACAATACGAATTAGGTCGAGTACGGCCCTATGTGTCAATAAATTTACATCGCTAATAAACGGATTATAAATGGGTTAATGGATCAATTTGGATATAATCATTCATGATCTGATCCGCCTATTTGATAGATTTATTAGGCATGCATATTCCATCAAGCAACGGACGAAGGGCTCGAGATGGGCGCAGCCATTCATCAAGTGACTATCCCAACCCTTAATGACGCTCATGGACGAAGGATTCGAGATGTCGAGCAGCAAGACGCACGGAGGGAGGAATCAAACAGACGATGCGAGATAGAAGACGAACGAGCCGGCACGAACCGGAGCGAGGAGAGTGAGACTGCGCAATGTGGAGGCAATGGAGTATGTTGGATTCTCCTTATCTGGCGGCGATGCGGAAAGCATTTGATCAAACACAAGGCGTGCGAATCGCTGCCATTGCAGCCGCGAGAGGACGACGACGACTATTTTTCGAGAGAGAATTTTGGAACGATTCCCTCAGAAGAATCCCCACCGAGCAAAATGAAGAAACTGGTGAAAATTGAAAATCCGAGTGAGAGAGAGAGAGAGAGAGCTCGCTGGTTCGCGTCGGCTCCAGTCCTTAAAAAAGGGAGAGGGGCCGTCCTTGAACTCACGTCCTTAAACAGTCCGGCCTAATTAAAGTTGCCGAACGGGGTTGTTTTGATATACAATAGTTAATTGGATCATTAGATAGGCTCACAGCTATAGTAATGCATTGAATATTTCTTGGATTTAAATAGGTTGTAGGATCAGGAAAGTCATCAACTTATTATAATTATACCAATTTAGTTTTAAATTTTTTTTGGTCAAGTCAGCGATAAACCTTTTACATTTGTAATAATTCAATCAATCAAGCATAGACTGTCCAGTTAACGTTGAGGTGAACAATTTTTAATAATTTTTTATTTTTTATTTTTTCTCAAGAGTGGCTAGTGAGGCAGCTTTACCTAGATTTGGGTAAGGCTAGCTAGCCTTGCTCGCAACTGGTGAAATCGCCTTCACCATAGCCGATAAGGTCATGTCGAGGCTAGTCTTGCCTAGATTTGCATGAAGCCGCTTGGCTTGCGACCCTGAGGTCTCACCTAGCACCTTCTCGGCCTCTATGGAGGAAAAAATTGGAAAAGAACAAAGAGGAGAAAGAAAAATAATGTGCATGATGAACCAACACATGTGTAGTTTGCAGGTAAGTCAGTGGTTGCGACGGGCTAACAAATACCCCCACGCAATCACTAAAATAAAAACACAAAAAATGAACGCATCCCTAAGCACATTCATTATTTTAATTCCGAGGTTCAGAGTAGTTGTGCTTTGCCGAAAATATTAAATTCAACGGCTAGGAAGAGATATCGCCTGCACGATATCGACCGATCGAATTTCGACTAATGACAGTATATTGATCAGAGTTTGACTATCCTCATCTTCGGATGGCCGATTAGCATCGCATGGTCGATTCAAGAAGTCAGAAAGGGGGGAAATCAGACGGTGGAGGGAACACAGAAGAGGCGAAAAATGGAGGAGGAGGAGGGAGAGGTGGCGAACTTGAACTGGACGCTGCCGGTGCCGAGCGTGCAAGAGCTAGTGAGGCAGCAGCGGCCGGATGCCGTGCCCCCCAGGTACCTCCGCGATGACATGGTAATGGGCGATCGCCGCCATCAGGAGTCGTCGCTGGGCTTGCCTTGCATAGACCTGGGTAAGCTCATGGACCCTCCTTCCCGATCCGCCGAGCTCCGCAACCTTCACTCCGCCTGCCACCAATGGGGTCTTTTCCTGGTGCGATTTCTACTTGATCATTAGCTTAAAATACATATGGTCTTATGTCTGTTGATGTTCCGATACCCGCTTTTTTAACTGCGTAATCTTTCTCAAACTAAAGCACTTCGATGCTGATGCCTTCTGATCCGATCGCAGACAGTATACCCGTCTTATTTTACCTGTATATATCGAATAAGCATCTTGATTTCGTTCCTTTTTCATTGCTCAATTTCCATGCTAAAACAAAACGGCTTTAACTATGCTTTTCATTAGCTTTCCAGGTACTCACTATCCATGTTTGAATATTGTACCCGGCCTTGCGTTTGGATAACTACCTGTGCTTTTTAATTTTTCATCTAAACAACTACGTTTAAGTTGGTGAGTCATTTCATACACTTGAAATAGTTAAATAATTATAGAATCCATTGAAATGATCTCGTGGAAACATGTTTAGCTTCATTTCATCAATTGGCACGATCTTCGTGTACGATATGAACCATTCGTCACCGAAAAATAGAAGGATCGTTGATATTATCTTCATTGGAATGGGGTCGAATTTGGAAAAGGAGAGGATTGTGATGTTGCTGTGAATGGGCAGTTAGTGAACCATGGAGTGTCGGATGAAGGGATGAGGATGATGAAGGAGAACGTGCAAGGGTTCTTCGAACTGCCCTACTGCGAGAAGCAGAAGTCAGCCCAGAGACCCGGAAGCCTCGAAGGTTACGGGCAGGCTTTTGTCACCTCTCACGACCAGAAGCTGGAGTGGAACGACATGATCTTCCTCAGATGCTTTCCTCCCGACGCGAGAAGTCTCGAACTATGGCCACAAAATCCTCCTGAGTTCAGGTCAGATGGTTTCCATCTTTTTCCGTTTATGTTAATGCATTTCCAGTTAGCTAAACCAAGCAAATGTTGATTGTGAATATGTAATCGATCAGGATGGCACTGGAGAAATACAGTGAATATATGAGGAAACTGGTGGTGGCGGTAGTGAAATACATTGGAATGGCGTTGGGGATTCATCAAGGCGAACTGGATTTGCAGATGAGAAGTTTCGGAGAAGGGAAATGCGAGGTCAGGATGAATTACTACCCAGCATGCCCGGAACCTGAGAGAGCAATAGGCCTGTCGCCACATGCCGACATCTCGGGGATCACCCTGTTGACGGAGTGCGGCAACATCCCCGGCCTTCAGGTCCTTAGCAAGGACAACCGCTGGGTCACGGTTCCACCCGTTCCTGGCAGCATCGTCGTGAATTTAGGTCAAATCATGGAGGTTTACAGCAACGGCACGTATAGAGCACCAGATCATAGAGCAGTGGTGAACGAAGAGAAGGAGAGGGTGTCCATAGCAACTTTCTTCTATCCCGGCTCGTCTCTTCTGGTCGGACCTTCTCCACAGCTCCTCGCCGCCACTGGACTCCCCCCTATCTACCGAACCCTTTCAGACTCCGAATACATGCAGTGCTTCTTCAACCGCAAGCTTGACAATGCCGTTCCTTTCATTGATACCCTCAAGCTGTAGACGCCGAACCGATGCTTTCGTTCTTTTCATCTTCTTCTTGTGTTGTGGATCATGTGCATGCTTTCCGGTTGTCCCCCCTGTTTTGACATTTCAATAAGACAGTAGAAGTTCTAGATTGTAGGAGGGCCTGAGTGAGGAGCTGAATTACAGTGGCCTTCTCTGGTCTTCAATCTTAATCTGTAAACTTCTTTGCATCTCCATGTTAATATTAACTTTCATTACACTGTTTTCATGTGTAGATTGTAAACCATGAAAGCGCACTCAACATATCCATAGCTAGAATCAAGAACGCATTGGGGGCACCTAATTTGGAATCCATCAGTTTTGATGTGGAATAGCACCATTCAAAAAAGTTCAAGCGTTTCTCCTTTATTAATCTTTGAATTACTGGGTGTCGCGACCTAAAATTTTCTAGAAATAATAATAGGTTTAGGGGTATTGTTAATTTCAGGCCGACGACCTTTAATTAACTCGGACTCTCCCAAGCCCATACCCCGCGCAACGTTGGGATATCATGAAAGTCTTCTAATTAAGGAGTCGCCACTAGCCTATTAAGGTCGATTAGGAACCGAGGGAGACATGGGAGCGTATCTCGCCTTTTACGTAACCAGAGGGTCTAGGATCGGGGACTTGATTACGCTAATCATGCAACTAGCGCCCTTTCGGTACCTAACTTAATTGTGTGTTGACGAGGCCATGGCAATCTATTCGAGAAATCTAAGATTTGTCCTAACCGTTCTACGATAAGGAAATAACATCCAAAAATCATGACAAAACAAGGCATAGGAGAGCCCTATTGTAGAGCCCTAAAGGCTTATTCAATTTTGATTTTTTTTAAGGGTTTTCTGAATTTTTGTAATTTTTTCTGATTTTTCTGATTTTTCTGAATTTTTCTGAATTTTTATGCTTTTTAATATTTTTTAATTTTTAATTAATATTTTTTAATATTTTCAAATTTTTCGAAATTAAAGAAAACAAGATTTCAAGATCTTTTATTTTACTGATTTTCTGAGAATTTAAGAAAAACATTTATTACTGTTTTTTGGAATTTTCTAATCCTTTATTTTTATTTTTTTTGGAATTTTTGAATATTCGAAAAAAAGGAAAATGAAATTAAAATAAACTTTTAAAACCTTTCTGAAATTAAAACCAAGCATTTTTTTTTATTTTTTGATGATTTTTCAATTTTTTTTTAATATTTAATTTTTTTCGATTTTTTTTTCGATTTTTTTTTATTAATTGAAAAGTTATTCGGACCGGGTCGGGTGACCCGGCCCTACTAGACCGACCCGGACCCTATCGGTCTGAGCCGGAGCAAGTGACCGAGCGGGCCGAATGGCCCGGTCGAAAACTCTTCTAAATGGCCCATTAACAGCAAAATAAAATAAAAAGCCCATTTCCTATTTATAAAAACCCGGCCCAAATCCCAGCCTAGGCCCATTCAAAATTGGCCCAGCCTCGCCCCCATTCAGACTCTCGGCCCGGCCCCCCCTTTTTTCTTTTTCTTTTCTTTCTTTTTTTTTTTATTTCTTTTTTCTGCATGCTCTTCTCTCTCCCTCCTGCGCGCCCGACGCTCTTCCTCTTTCCGGGCGTGCCTGCTGCTGCTTCGCCGGACCAACGCCAGCGCCGCCGCGAGGCTTGCCCATCGCGGGGAGGTCGTCATGCCACTGCCAGGCATCGGTCGTTCCGTCCGACCGGCGCCAAGCACCGCCGGTCGTCAGCTGGCCAGCATCCGAGAGTCATCGGATTGACTCCGGCGAAGTGCATGTCTCGGTTTACCCCAAATGGCGCGGAATGACCTACTGAAAAGCTGGGAAAGTGACTGAAACGATGCATGACAAAGATACAACTCTGAACGACGCAGCGGGAACCGAAAGCCGAGCTCCGGTGGAGGATCGGATTCGGTTCTCTCACCGAGGCATTTCATTGAACATCTAATGCGCATTGCCAAAATCAAAGGTTTCGGCTCAACCGAGCCTCGAATACGCTTTAGGGATCTATGAACGTGACATACAAGGAGCGTGGGAACAAAAATGCAAAGGCGACGAGGGCCGGAGCTTGCGCGAGCCGGATGGCCGCGAGCTCCGGCCCGGTATTCACCGAAATGAAATAATGGAGGTTCAGGGAGGCCTACCTTGTTCGGGGATGAGTTGCGGCGGGCGACGGCTGCGGACGGGCCTCCGATGCCTGGCAGTGGCATGACGACCTCCCTGCGGTGGGCAAGCCTCGCGGCGGCGCTGGCGTTGGTCCGGCGAAGTAGCAGCAGGCACGCCCGGAAAGAGGAAGAGCGTCGGGCGCGCAGGAGGGAGAGAGAAGAGCATGCAGAAAAAAGAAATAAAAAAAAAGAAAGAAAAGAAAAAGAAAAAAGGGGGGGCCGGGCCGAGAGTCTGAATAGGGGCGAGGCTGGGCCAATTTTGAATGGGCCTAGGCTGGGATTTGGGCCGGGTTTTTATAAATAGGAAATGGGCTTTTTATTTTATTTTGCTGTTAATGAGCCATTTAGAAGAGTTTTCGACCGGGCCATTCGGCCCGCTCGGTCACTTGCTCCGGCCCGGACCGATAGGGTCCGGGTCGGTCTAGTAGGGCCGGGTCACCCGACCCGGTCCGAATAACTTTTCAATTAATTAATAATAAAAAAAAAATCGAAAAATATTAAATATTAAAAAAATATTAAAAAAAATTGAAAAATCATCAAAAAATAAAAAAAATGCTTGGTTTTAATTTCAGAAAGGTTTTAAAAGTTTATTTTAATTTCATTTTCCTTTTTTTCGAATATTCAAAAATTCCAAAAAAATTAAAAAAAAGGATTAGAAAATTCCAAAAAACAGTAATAAATGTTTTTCTTAAATTCTCAGAAAATCAGTAAAATAAAAGATCTTGAAATCTTGTTTTCTTTAATTTCGAAAAATTTGAAAATATTAAAAAATATTAATTAAAATTAAAAATTAAAAAATATTAAAAAGCATAAAAATTCAGAAAAATTCAGAAAAATCAGAAAAAATTACAAAAATTCAGAAAACCCTTAAAAAAAAATCAAAATTGAATAATCCTTTAGGGCTCTACAATAGGGCTCTCCTATGCCTTGTTTTGTCATGATTTTTGGATGTTATTTCCTTATCGTAGAACGGTTAGGACAAATCTTAGATTTCTCGAATAGATTGCCATGGCCTCGTCAACACACAATTAAGTTAGGTACCGAAAGGGCGCTAGTCGCATGATTAGCGTAATCAAGTCCTCGATCCTAGACCCTCTAGTTACGTAAAAGGCGAGATACGCTCCCATGTCTCCCTCGGTTCCTAGTCGACCTTAATAGGCTAGTTGCGACTCCTTAATTAGAAGACTTTCATGATATCCCAACGTTGCGCGGGGTATGGGCTTGGGAGAGTCCGAGTTAATTAAAGGTCGTCGGCCTGAAATTAACAATACCCCTAAACCTATTATTATTTCCAGAAAATTTTAGGTCGCGACAGCTTGGCGACTCCGATGGGGACTGGTTCCAAACCTTAGAGGACTTAGGCCTAATTTGCTTGATTATGTGTTATCTAATGTGTTTCTTTGGCAGCGCATTCGAGAAGGTGAGGTAAGTCCACTAACCTCGTGTTAAATGTTGGTGCAGGATTGGAGTAATAAGGGGTGGAGTTTTTGCTAACACTTTGTTTTGTAGGGTGGCGAATGTGAATAAGCGTAGTTAAATTTTTGAAGTGTTGGTTGCTAGATAAATTGTTGTGTATGTCTTCCTTACCTTGCACTACACTTTAGTACACACAACCTACCGCCGGACCTGGGCCGCATTAGGATCACTTAGGATGGTGTTGAGATGGATGCCACTCCGACTACCATCATGTAGTATGAGTCGCTCATCTCAATTCCGAAATTCTTCTGACGTCGAGAGCTTCCACCCCGGCTTGCAAACACGCAGCACGGGTTGACTCTTTGACAAAACCGGAGTCATGGGAACCCCGACCCAACCGCGATCATGTCGGTTCAGTTCAGTAATCCCATGGCTTCATTTGAGCCGACTAGAGTAGCAATTGACCCACGTCTCATGCGCATGTCTATGTGATTGATTTTAATTTTCATTGGGTGAAGTAAGTCTCCTAAACTCTCGCACTTACAATTTACTTACATTTATTATTATTATTCTTTTTAGCTGGTCCATGACAATTAGGTTGTCTGCGAGTTTTAGGTTTGTGTGCAATGGGGGGACAGAGCTCGAGAAGTCGGGGTGAGAGCAAAAAGAAAGAGAAAAAGAAAACAAAAAAGGGAGACCGAGAACGAGAGGGCGAGGAGCGAGAGAGGAACTCCTGCAACTGCCGCGCCTTGAACGCGGCCGACGACCTGCTGCCGTGCCTCCATTCCTGTGCCGGCAATTGTCCAGCATAAGGGAGAGAACAAAAAAAACGAGAGTGATCTGAGGGAGGAAAGGAAGAAAAAAAGAAGAGAAGAAGAGAACTCGGGAGGAGGAGAAAAGAAAAAAAACCAGAGAAAAAAAGAGGACAGACAGAGAGCCGAGAGAGAGAGAGCCGGCGAGGAGGAGTGAGAGCAGAAAAACATAAAAAAGAACGAGCCCGAGGGAGAGAGAGTTTTGAGGGTGAGAGAGACGGAGCGAACCGGAGGAAGAAGGCCAACTCGAGAAGCTCCCTGCCATTGCCGGAGGCCCGTCCGCAGCCGTCGCCCGCCTCAGCTCATCCCCGAACAAGGTAGGCCTCCCTGAACCTCCATTATTTCATTTCGGTGAATATCGGGCCGGAGCTCGCGGCCGTCCGGCTCGCGCAAGCCCCGGCCCTTGCCGCCTTTCTATCTTGCCCCTTATGCCTTTTTACATGGTTTCCGAGGACCCCTAGCGAGTGCGAGGCTCGTTTGAGCCGAAGGCCCCCAAATCCAGTAGTGCCCAGTAGGTGTTTGACGAAATGCGCCAATGAGATCCGAAATTTGCCTCCCTCGATAATCTAGTTTTATGAATGTTTGATCGTTTATTATCTATTCCTCGTGTTTCCGTTAGTATTATAGTCATTTTCGTGAGGTTTCCATGCATTTTTGAGTCGAAAAGAGGCATTTTTGGTTTTCCGACGAGGGCAAGTGTCATGAGCCGCCGGAAGTCACCGGCGGCCGGCGGCGCTCGGCGTCGGTCGGACGGAGCGACCGACGCCCGACGATGATATGGCGACTTCATTAGGATGGGTAGGCCTCGTGGCGGTGCGGCGCGACGGAGTTGCAGGAGTTCCGGTGCAGGAGACGTCGGGCGTCGGGCATGCAGACCAGGGAAGAAGAAGACATGCGGAGAAGAGAGAGAAAAATGCATGCAAAAAAGACAAAAGTGAAAAAAGAGCAATAAAAAAACAGTAAAAACAAAAACAAAAAAAAATAAAAAAAGGGGAAAACAAAAGAGGCTGAAAATTTGTATATGGGCTGATTTCGAGCGGGCCCTGAACTGGGGAGTGGGCCGAGTCTTAAAAAAAAAAAAAAGAGGGAGGAATAGGCTTTTTTTTAGTTCTTTACTAATGGGCCATTTAGAAGAGTTTTCGATCGGGCCATTCGGCCCGCTCGGTCACTTGCTCCGGCCCGGACCGATAGGGTCCGGGTCGGTCTAGTAGGGCCGGGTCACCCGACCCGGTCCGAATAACTTTTCAATTAATAAAAAAGAAATCGAAAAAAATATAAAAAAATTGAAATTGAAAAATCATCAAAAAATGCTTGGTTTTAATTTCAGAAAGGTTTTAAAAGTTTATTTTAATTTCATTTTCCTTTTTTTTTTGAATATTCAAAAATTCCAAAAAAATTAAAAAGGGATTAGAAAATTCCAAAAAAAAAAACAGTAATAAATGTTTTTCTTAAATTCTCAGAAAAGTCAGAAAAATATCAAAAAAAAAATCTTGAAATCTTGTTTTCTTTAATTTCGGAAAATTTGAAAATATAAAAAAAATATTAAAAAATTGAAAAATCAGAAAAAATTGGAAAAATTCAGAAAACCTCTAAAAAGGAATAAGATCAAAATTGAATAAGCCTTTAGGGCTCTACAATAGGGCTTTTATCCTATGCTTGGTTTGAATGCTATTTCCTTCCCTTAGAACGGTTATGACAGACTCTAGTTTCCTCGAATACGTTGCTGAGATCTCACTAATGCACAATCAAGTTAGGTACCGAAAGGGCGTTAGTCGCATGACTAACGTAATCAAGTCCCCGACCCTAGATTCTCTGGTTGCGTAGAAAGTGAGGCACACTCCCATGTCTCACTTGGTTTCTAGTCGACCCCAATAGGCTAGTGGCGACTCCTTATCAAAAGACTTTCACAATATCCCACGTCGCGCGGGGTATGGGCTTGGGAGAGCCCGAGTTAATGAAGGCCCGTCGGCTCGAAATTAGCAATACCCCTAAACCTATTATTATTATCTTCAAAAGAAATTTTAGGTCGCGACAAAGGCATGCGATAAAAACGTCATTGGAACGGAAGCATGAGAGAGAAGGGTGATGATGGTTTCAACAATGTGTTGATAGTGGATTTTGCAGATATATTATGTTGGAAAATATAAGGCGGTGTAATGAGATAGGTAATACCATGATGGGAGGAAAAATGGGTCAAGTTTTTAAGACTCATGAAGACGGTTACAGGATCCAAAAGGTATAAAAGAATTAGTTTCATTGAGTTATCATGTAATGTATATATATACATAAGTATTTGTTTTCAAAATAAAAAACAAATGACATATATGCAATTGAGATATGTTGGTTGTTAGTTCGAAAAAAAAATAAGAAACAAATGAAATATATGTAGTCGAGAGTTGTTAGTTGTTAGCTCAATTTTAAAAAATACATTTTGAGTTTTGAATTGAGAATTCCACCTACAAAGACTTAGAGGATTTTTGTTGTTAATGAGCTTTCGAGACATGAAGTGGGCTTAGGCTTATGGAGATAGTTGCATAATAAAAAATATATAATAATGATAAGTTATAAAATTAAAAATGATTAGTTTCATTGAGTTGTTGTACAATATATGTACAAATGAAAGCGTTTGTTTTATAAATAAAAAAAAAACAAACAAAATTATGCAGTTGTGTTTTATTATAATTTAATTGACAACAAAATATCTATTCAAAAAGTCATTCTTTAGCTTTCAATGAGAGGGGACGGGTTTAGTAGCTACTCTAAATAGGAAATATCTAACCAAACAAGAAATAATTGCAAATTTTTATTTTAAATTTTGAATTGAACTATATATACAAATTATGCCGAAATTCAATCAATAACAAAGTTTGAAAATGCAGCCACTTTCACAACAACACATGTACATAAATTGTATTGGTATTTAATTAATGATAAAATTTGAGAATGTGTAAAGACATAATGTTGGAATTTAATCTACAACGCAACACCTATTATAGAGATGCATATCTGAACTTAATTTACAAAGAAGTATTTGGATAAAGATACACGTCATAATTTAATCAACAACACGAATTGGATAGCTATAGCTAAGGAAAAATATAAAAAAGTAAAGATAATAAAATGTTATATTTTGATTATTAAGGAGGCCCTTTCTAGTTGATGATAACTTAAAATGTATAGATATTCTATTATAACCGTTTGTGAGCGATTTTTTCTTATTTGTTACTATGCTTCCATGTCTCCTAAAATTTAGCTTCATATTTTTATATTCCCATATTCTCATATTGACGAGTCTTTTTTTAAAGCAATTACTCTTTTGAAATAACACATTAATTTCTCCACATTCATCTAACTATTAATCGCAATCTCCTATGGTGGGTCTTCACGTGTCTAAACCTTGGTGCAATCCTTTGCATCGATCATCTTGCTCCTTATCATCGATAACTTTAGTGCTAACATTTACAATTAAGTCATCAAACATGCATGCTCAAATAATACATTCTCTTCCATTTTTCCTTTGCATCGCTATTATTTGACGTTTGCATATGAAGTTGTTGACTCCACTTTCACAATTCCTTCATGTTGTCGATCACATATTGATAACTAAAAATTGAACTTTTTTTTGGGTGCAAATATATGCCCCTTTAAATGAATGGAATGATTTATCAATTATTCAATTCTTTTAAATTGGGAAACCAAGAGTCATCACGTGCTCCATTGTTATCAACAAATCACCTTAATTGATATTGCTAGAGTTAACTTGAACATGATTAAGTAAATTGCTTCCAGTGACAGGTTCAGCTTCACAGGTCTAAGTTACACCAATAGTTTCGGCCCTTTTGTAAAATCCCCATCATTGGTGAATGTGGTACAATTGTCCTATAGTACCAAAAGTAACTCGAGTAATAGTACATGAATGAACATACCCAAAAGATGTAAGATTATCAAGACTTGCCTACACTTGAATTGAACGACTCAATATTTGTGGCATATTCATCACTTCATGAAAGGTGTTGACGATAATTAGTTTCATCATGTTGATAAGAAATTTATTATGTGATTAATCAATTCATTCTTAGGCTTCTCCAATAACCATCGCATGTCAACCAATGTTATAGGGCTTGACTCTAATTGCATTTTCTTCTCATCAATGAGTTGTCTTGACATATCGACATCTCTACCTTATTGTATTGCAGTAAATGACTTAAAATGTCATGTCTTATCATTACCGAGTTATGATGAAGAGTTGTCATTGCCAAATGGCATGCCATTTATTTCGCGGGAATTTAATCAACGACAAAACATCTATTCGGATAATCGTCTTTTGGCTTTTAATAAGAGGAGACGGTTTTGTGGCGATTCCAGACAAAAAATGTCCAGGCAAACAAGAAACAATTATAAACCTTTATTTCAAACTTCGAACTAAATTATACGTACAAACAGTACCAGAATTCAATCTATGGCAAAATTTGAAAATATAGCCACTTTCATAACAACACGGACATGAATTATATTGAAAGTTAATCAACAACAAATCTTTAGAACTTGTAAAGATGTAATGCCAGAAGTTAATTTACGACTCAACACCCATGATAAAAATGCACTTCAGAATTTAATTGACGATGAAGCATCTGGATAAAAATACTTATCGGAATTTGATCAATAATGTGAATTTGAAAGCTATAGTTAAGAAAAATAAAGTGCAGGAAAGTAAATACAATAAAAGATTACTTTTTGATTGTCAATGGGGCATTTTCAGTTGATAAGAATTTGATATTTATAGGCCTTCTATTATAACTGTTTGGAAGCAATTTCTTCTTGTTTGTAACTATACTTCCTAGGGGTGGCAAAAATGCCTAACCTAGCCCAAACCGAACCGACCCGACTCGACCCAATCTGGAAATTATGGATATTTTGGGATTTGGGCTCAGTTTTGTTTGGGTATTATTAGGATAAAGCCGGGTGAAATAATAACCTTGCTCATTACACATTACCCAAATCAAAACATATTTCTTTTTTTCCCCTCTCATTGGTAAGTGTCGCCAATCTCCCCCTTCTCTCTCCTCTCTCTCAATTAGTAATGGTGAGACCCTCACCACTGTCGTTGACGAGTCCTAGCCATCGTCATTGCCGTCGGAGCGTAACAACCACCAGATTTGGCCAGAACCGCGTTGTTTGACTCCCAAGTACAAGTTCTCTCTCATTCAAATTTTGAAACTCATCAAAGCTTTTACCATCAGAGCAACAGCTTTGGCTTGAATCAGCAGAGCAAGCAAAAGTCTTTTCACACCTGAGGCCGTTGTGAAGAACACCGGCTTTAAATGACCCATTAGTCACTCTTTTCAATGGGCACCAATTAGCAAGTAAAATTAACTCGAATCGCGTCAAGTTTCGAACTTTTAGTATTTTCGCTTGCTATAATTTTTTATCCTGGACTCAGTTGAGGCAATGGTTGCCGGGTTTAGGGGGTGTCTTTGTCGGAGCATGAGGGTCGTTTTTCGAATTTCCCCGTCTTCTTGTTGGTGATTTCGTAGCCACTCCTCGTCCTTTCTCGTGACGTTTTGACCCGAGATGATCTGCAAATTTACCTTAGCGTCTTTCCAAACCAAGTCAGTCTAGGTCGAGGCGTAAGGCGTAAGTTAGTTTGTCAAACAAATGACCCGGTAGATCTATGAACTAAACTGTTGATGCACTTCATTAAGTAGTGGTCCCTGAACAACCTTCAGGGGTACCTGTGAGAGTTGAAATAGGTTATGAACTCTTATCTACCCAATCTTGTTGTTAGGAAATATTGAATATATGACATCATCGAATATATTGTATTAATTAATGTTCCAAGAGTTACTTAGAGCATGCATAATTGAGTAATACAGGGGCTGCTTACTTCTCTAGAAACGATAGTTAGATAAGCCTCATATGGGTGGAAGATGTATGCACTAGAAGCCTGCAATAAAAGAACTCTGCTGAGCACTTGTAGTCATCTGTCTACCATTCCTGGGTTTGTGCTGTGAATAGGTCTAGATACCGGTCTACGTCATGTCACAAATCAAGCACAGAAAGAGTTACCTAAAAATCATTTATATCGCCGATACTTGAGGCATAATAGAGATAGCTTTGCTATACTGCTACATCAACCTAGTAAATGTGAGTTAGTCAACCAAATGCTATGTAGTGAATTTAGCATAACTTCAAAGTAGCATATGAGAAACCCTTGTGAATGCACTAGAAGGTGATCCAATAAGTTAAGTAATGGGAGGACAAGAAGTTTTACATAGTAGAACATTAAATTCTTGTCAAACCCTGAAAAATAGCTAACGCTATTGTATTAATGGAAATGTCTAAGTTTTAGGAGAAGTTCTCATCAAAATAGAATTACACATTCATCTCAATCATAAGAGGATCTTTAGGTGCTATAAACACTAGAGTATGAGCCACACTAATTAATAGGTTAAGATGCCAACCACATTAGACCCAATCCAAGAAGCAAAAGAAAAGACAAGATATGGAGTTGATTTGGATGATCTTCAGTTGACAGTGAAGATATAATAGGTATATCAATCAATTAAGGGTCCAAAATTATTATTTGGAAAATGTGATCGAAACTAGAAAGCTAAGGCAACCAAGTTGCATTCTAGAATCCATTTTCATCGTGGTAACAGGATAAGGGGTAAGTTAGGATTTGAAGCACCAAATTGTTTAGTAACTAACCTGGACTCTTCCTCATTCGCCTCATCATTTCCTCCCATGATTACACTCATGTAGATGCTACATTAATCAGAATAAAGATATATGCATAAGCGATATCTACAAGAATTTCACCAAATTAATGGTGATAAAAATGCCTACCTTAGGATCTGATCAAGCTTGTCAAGAACTTGAGGCTTTCTCAGGGTCAGAATAATAGAAAGAGCTAATTCAAGTGTCTTCTTTTGGATGGAACTCACATTGTCAACCTGTAAAGGAGCATACAAGTTAATCAAAGTATCAAAGAATCAAGGAACCTAAAGAATGCTTGCAATATTAAGGGCAAAAACACAGTCAAAAGAAGATCTCATTATTTGAAATGACAAACTACTCTGCCAAAGTTTCCACAGCATCACATAATTTATAAAATTTATTTCTTTGCTACTTATTTGAAATAGACACAAGACATTACAACTTTACTATGAATAAAACGTAATTCAAGAGTTTTATGACCCATTTGTGCAAGGAACTTCCAAGGGTAAGACTAAATAAATGCAGCTAATTATCCTCAAAGCAACACAAACTAAATTTTTACAGTGTGAGGGCACTTGTGTATGTGAGAGCTGAAGGCCTAACAAATTGGCTTCCTTAACACAGTGTGGTTAATGATTTGATCTGTAGTGTAACTTAAGTAATCATTCAATCGGCATAAGTACAGCGGGAGTGCCAAAACTTGACACGGAGGAACATTTAAGTGCCAAAATTTACAAACGGTACACTTAAGTGTCAAGTCGTCGGAATCCTGTCGGAAATTCTATGTGGCAATTTTTTATTAATTTTTTTGCCTACGTGGCTCGCCAGAAATTGAAATGACGAAAAATCAGTGCAAAATGACGTCTTTTTTGCGCTGATGTAGATTTTAAAAATTATTAATTAAATAATTAAAAATATATATTATTATAAAATCGATTTTATAAATAAAAAAAAATAGAGGAGAAGGGGATTAGCGAGGGCTGTGCAGCCCTCACTGCCGTTGCTGTCGCTACCCACCCTTGCCGGGAAGGGCCGGCGACAGTGGGTGAGGGTCGGCTAGGGTCGTCGGCCCTGGCCAGTGGCCGGCCGTTTTTTTTTTATAAATAAAATCGATTTTAATTTTTTAAAAATTTGATGTGGACAATTTTTTTATTTAAATAAAATGCTCCGTCAGCAAATGAAGTCGCTAAAAAATGGACATGTGGTAATTTTACTGGATTTTCTCGTCGTTGGCACTTAAGTTATCCATTTTGCTCTGATTTTGGCACTTAAGTGTACCGTTTGTAACTTTTGGCACTTAAGTGTCTCTTCCTACCAAGTTTTGGCACTCCTGGGGTCTGTACCTCCCATTTAATCAGATACTTTTGCTATATACTTAATTAATGTGGGGACCACCATCTATCCATTTGAATACTTATAACTGTCAAAGGAAACTACAGGGCAAAAGTACAGCGGGAGTGCCAAAAGTTGGCACAAAGGGACACTTAAGTATCAAAAGTTACAAAAGGTACACTTAAGTGCCACTTTTTAAAAAAAATGGATCACTTAAGTGCCAAGTCGCCGGAACCCTGCCGGAAATCGTACATGGCAATTTTTTATTAATTTTCTTGCCTACGTGGCTCGCCGGAAACTGAATCGGCCAAAAATCAGCCAAAACGACGTCGTTTTGGCTGACGTGGATTTTAAAAATTATTAATTATAAAATATTAAATAATTATAAATATATTTTATTATAAAATCGATTTTAATTTTTAAAAATCTGACGTGGATTTATTAAAAAAATTGCCACGTGGATTTTTTATTTTGAAAAAAAAATGCCATGTGGATTTTTTATTTTAAAAAAATGCTCCATCAGCAAATTAAGTCGCCGGAAAATTGACATGTGGCAATTTGGTAGGAATTTTTTGCCGTTGGCACTTAAGTGATCCTTTTTGCTCCGATTTTGGCACTTAAGTGTACCTTTTGTAACTTTTGGCACTTAAGTGTCCCTTTGTGCCAACTTTTGGCACTCCAGAGGTCCGCACCTCGAAACTGCAGTCTTATATATAATCACTTCAACCATGCTTATTCTTTCTTTATGCTATAGTTTTTCATCTACCCCTTGGACTTTGCATTCTGATCCTTGGTCTTGACTAGCCTATATAATGATAGGTGATTTGGTGAAGGCTGCAAAAAGTGCCATCATTGTAGAGCAGGGAAGACTATAGAAGTTTAAAGAGATTGGTGAGAAGAACCAAGAAATACAAATAAATTGGAATTATGTACTTCTCATAGGTCTCCAGGTGTATGTAAGGAACTCTTAAATTTGTTGCAGCTAGAAAGGAGTACTTGTTATCTCTTGCTTATCTATATTTTAGGTGCACAAAGATGCAGTTGTTGACTGGGTTTTATCTTTCCAAGCTCATTCGAGGAGTGAAGCTGATCTAGACAATGGTATGGTATCATTTTCTATGATATATGAAAAAAAAGAAGAATAAAAAGAGGAAGCAAATTGACTGTGTAGATTTTGTGAGATGAGTGGATAAGTTCTGATGTCGTAGTTCTATGTTACCCCTATAGCCATTCTTCTCCATACAATGAGGACTAGGTGCTTTTAATTTATAAAGAGAGAAGATGGCATTTACTTTCTTATTCAGTAGCTCATTTAATTAAATCTCAATAGATTTGATGATTATGTTTGATTAGGACAATTTTATGGGTTTCATGGTTCTAGAAGCTCATAGTTCCCTTCAAAAGATAATGCAGTATGGAGAAAGACATGTGCACTCTTATATAATCCCAAGCAAGCTTTTGCTTTGTAGCAATGTTGTTAATGGGCATTTTTTCAATTGTCCGGGTTCAATTCATTCTATTTTACTTGTTTGTAGATTTCTATTCAAAATGGAAGTCATTTGGCAAGCACATACTGTGCCTTGGCAATACTGAAAATTGTTGGCTACAATTTATCGAACATGGATTCTGAATCCATTTTAACATCGATGAGAAGTCATTTGGCAAGTATATACTGTGCTCTTGTCTTTGTTTGTCTACTTCTCTTTCCAGTTATTTTTTCTGGTTTATTTTTGTCGACATGTATTGTGCAAAAATGAAATTGTAATATTTTTTAATAAAAAACCCGAAACTCAAAACCCGACCCGACCCATTTTTTTGCTTCATGTTTTATGCATTTCGATTCGGGTCAGGTCGAGTCGAGTCGGAGGACATGACCGTTTTTGTTCAAGTCGGGTCGGGTAACATCAAAACTCAACTCGACCCGACTCGTTGACACCCCTATGCTTCTACGCTCCTAAAATATAGTCCCATATTCCCACATTTGCAAGTCTTTTCTTCAAAGTAGTTGCTTCTTTGAAATAACACCTCAAACTCTCCACCTTTGTCTAACTATTATCCACGATTGCCCTTGGTGGGTCTTCGTGTGTCTAATCCTTCGTGTTATCCTCTGCGTTGATCATCTTGCTCCTTTGTTAACATGCTCATTGATAACTTTAGTAAAATAATTCGAAATCATTTGCCACTTGTCGATATGTGTTGACATTTACATCCAAGTCATCAAACATACTCAAATAATACATTCTCCATGTTTTCCTTTTGGATCACTATTCTTTGACAGTTGCATATGAGGTTGTTGACTCTACATTCGCAATTTTTTCATGTTGCTGATCATATATCGATAATTAAAAATCGGATATTTTTGAGTGATTAGACAATTGTGGATTTGAGTTCCATTGGCATGCCAAAAGGATGTTTTGCCAATTTTGTTCCTATGACAAAATATCTTTTACCGAATGATATATTTTGGTTTTATTAGAGGAGACACAGGTTCTATGTTGGATCTGAACTGAGGATATCAAAATGTAGATATTATTCCCAATTTATACACTACAACCTTAACAATTGATGACTTGCCAACTTTCACTTTTGGGTCTAAATTACATGTTTGACTTAAATTACTACATGATTAGTGAAAGTGTAATCTAAGTCCTAGGTGCAAGCTAACATAGTTATTATAAAAAAAAAATTGTATGATTTTTATATGCATGATATATTCAATACGCAACCAAAGCTAATTAGCATATGTGAATGACATGAAAACTAATATTGAATTAATGTTATAATGCAAACTATATGAAATGTTATCTTTTATTGTTTATTTTATTAAAACGATAAATTTAAATCCTCAGACTCTCATGTGACATAATGAACTAGCCATTAACCACTAGAGTTTGCCCTAATAGCCACTCTTCCCACATGGGAAAGGAGCAATGGGAGGTTTGAATCTCCATATTCTTGAAGGGGTTAAGATGAAGATGATTAACTTTAGGTGTGAGTGTCGACTCCATAGGTTGCAAGGCAAAATTTTGAGAGTGAATTGAAAGTTATAGTAAGACAAAAAAAAAAAAACTAGACATTAAATTATCATATGACTAATGATTAAATGATGCAATACTAACTTATTTTTTTTCTTTACATGCGTGTAATGCCATCTATAACTGAAATTATCTATAGGGAAAATTCCAAATAAGGGCCCAAAGTGCCATTAATTTCTCAAATAAGGGTCTAAAATGTACCTTATTTCAAAAAAGGCATGAAGTGGCCATATTAGTCTAAGGGCTTGAAGTGGTTATGACCGTTTCAAATAAGGACTTAATCTCGTTGGCTTGTTGATTGGCAAAATATTCTTGCCAATGAGAGATATTTTCGCCAAAAATTAAAATTTAAATCAAATTAGATTATAATTAAACATTTATTATAAGAAAAGGGAAATTCTCTATGGCCACTACCTTATCATTGGTGAGGCAGTGGCCAACACCTTGGTGAGGGCTAGTGACACTCACTGACTAGAGGTGAGGGCCAGAAGCAAGAGAGGGTGACGACCCTATCTCAAACCTCAGCGAGGGTCACCTACCCTTGCCCCAGCCTAAGCAAAGGTTGTCAGCCCTCACTCAAGCCTAGCAAAAGTTTATTTAATGATTGATTGCCCACACATTATTAGAGCACAACTGACTTTTGTGTTTTTTTGCCAGGTTTTCATGTGACTTTGTGGAAAAAAATCAACCAATGTCGGTTTGGCTTTAAGTCTTCCCCTCCGCTGGAGCTACTTTCCTTCACTGATGCGGCCATCGGTTTGAGGTCGCACCAATTAGTCCACTTTGCTACATATTAGTGCATTTTTTTTTGGCTTGTTAAAATCATTTATGTTAAATGCATGAGTTCGGTGAGATATTTTTTAGATTTTTATGATCCATAGAGTAGATAACCAGCGATAGGCCGGCAATGGTTGGTGGTGTAGTCTAGTGGTCAATGGTGGTTTTGAGAGTTTGCCGTCTAATATAGAATGGTGGTCAGAGTTCTTGTTTTTATGCGATGGAGTTGTTGCTTTAGCCGAGGGTCTGCAGGTGAGGAAAGCTTCTAGGAAGAAGGTGTCGCAAGATTGAAGAAGATGCAATAAGAAAAAGACAAAAGGAAAAAAAAAGCCAAAAACTGAAAAATAGAAAAAATTTGACAAAATTAAAAAGATGAAGTTGCCCTTGATACAGGCTCTTATTTGAAACTGATATGGCAACTTCAGGTCCTTATTTGAAATAAGGTTCGGTTCGGGCTCTTATTTTAGAAAATGAGGCACTTCGAGTCATTATTTGAAGCATTGTCCATGTCAGGTCATTATTTGAGAAAATAATAGCACTTTAGGTCCTTATTTGGAATTTTCCCTTATCCATATGACTTGAAAACTAAAAGTCAACCCTAAATATATATGATATTCAGAATCATGTACATTATGCGATATGCATGCCATGAAGCTAATCAGCTTGAATCTACATGAAAGTTAAATGAAACCTAAATGACTTTTTTATTTGATTTTATTTTATTATAATGAAAACTATGGATTATGCTAAATCTATATGAATTCTAAAATTAACATGCATTTGAATGGCCTAAAATATGAATTATGAATGTGTCCCACACATGTGATATGTATGCATCTCACAATTGGTAAATTTCACGAAGCATTGAAATATATGTAATTCACAGGATTCATTAATGTAATTCGAAGACATATTGTTCTAAGTAACCAAAATTTGTTTTACCCATCACGTATGATAAACCATATCATGAATCGCGCTTAAGGCATGAGACGATATTAAGGATCTTAAAGTCTGATTCTTCTAATATCTCTTAACTAAGAAAAAAAACTAAGATTTTTTAAGATTTTCAAAAGCGGAAGATTTTCAAGGATTTTCTTAAAAAAATTGAAATTAGGATGCACCAAACATATGGTTGGATATCTTTGCAATCCAAGGATATTTGGAGTATTTCAAATTCTTTTGATCTACCGACCAAAAAAAAAATCCCTTTTATCTAATTTTGACGATCAAATACAGTCATAAAGTTTTCTACCAAGTAACATGTAATTAGAACTATAGGGTAAAAACCGAACCACCATATTAAATTGCTCAAACTTTGACTTCCCTCGGATATCAAGTAAATGAAGGGTGGCCGAGAATTGCAAGGACCGGCAGCTATGGCAAAAGGGCCGGTGAAGTCAGCAAACTAGCTGGGCTGTAGCCGGGGAACCCTTAGGAGCGACGGCAAGGGTGACGCAGGGAATTCTGGGCACGGCAATGAGGGCTGATCTGAAGTAAGTGAGTTGTGGCCGAGAATCCGCAGGAGGTTGCCGAGGTGAAGGTGCAAGCGGTGCCAAAGTGGACTGGTGATCGCCTGAGGAAACCTGCAATGAAAGACTTGAGGTGAGTAGGTGAGCTGGACGGAAGCGACAACGGGCTGAGCAACAACACAGGCTGGATGAACAGCAGCAGTGATGCAGCAGGGCAGTGAGCGATGGCCCAAGAACCACCGGAAACGACTGGGCACGGCCGCATCACTTGTTGTCGAATTGTGCAGCCTGCTCGAGAGTCACTGGGAGCTTGCGTGGTGAGCCGAGATGCCACCAGTACGGGACTGAGGACTGGAACTACTACTGTGCGATTGCTGGAGGCTGACCAAACCGCCAGGACCTGGAAAATCATGGGGGTAAAGGATGCTGTGGAAGCGGCTGGACAGCGGAGAGCAACTGGTGCGAGGCGTAGCTGCCGGACGTTGGGACTCTCTCTAGGATGCGACGCTGGATCTGAGCCAAGAGCCGCGTGGAAACTGCCTGGAGATTGTGGAAGTCTACGAACTGCCGAGTGCAAGTCGAGAGGGAGGAACTTCAGTTCTGGAAACTCGCAGAGCGTTTGCGTGTGGGTGGTGCTAATCGCCAATTGCCCTCCTCTCGTCATCATGGGTTAGAGGATGGCTAGTGTAGACCCTTTCAATATTCCTCCTCATAGCTGGCTTATATCTATTCCCTTCAAAGATGAACTTCATTCTCTTTGACGCCCAACTTTCCCTTGAAGATACGATTCTTCCCTCCATCATTTGCTATTTCAAAGCTGCTGCGGCCGAATATCACTGAAATTTATGATCACGTTTTCTTTTCCACTTTGCGTGCTTACCCGCTTCAGAACTTCTCGATTGTCATCTCTTACTCGTGTGTTCAACTCGATTATTTTCCATGCTCTGATCAATCTCGATTGGCGCCAATCAAGAGATTATGCATGCGCTAGCCCACAGTATGTTGGCACCAATGATCAAGAAAAATCCCACGGCGCTGGTCCACGAGAGTGACGTAGGAAGATGACATGTGCAAAGGAAATGCAGTAGGGATCTTAAATATAAATGACATTTTTGTTTAGAGGTTGGGATTGATCCCTAATTTATTCTATGAGATAAATGACTAAATGGAATAGCCAAAATTTAGGTATCATCGTCACTCCACAACCCAGAGCAGGAACTGAAACTACACGTCTTCAATCCAGGCTCTACCGACATGTTCACTCGTTAGATTTTGCATGGTATTACCGTCAGTGTTGGGATTATTATTGTCATCGTCTGCTCAATTTTTTGCTTGCCGGTGCTTGACAAGTGCACTGACAAATAGGCTGTTGACAATGCTTGGCCATTTCATTCAGAAAACAGTACTCCAAGTTATAACAGATTCCGCCAGATTGTTGTACACCTCAAACTGTAGCGGGCCCATGAAAAGAATCTTTTCCATTTGCATTTATGCTGGGTGTACAGAACTTTCAGATAAAAATTCTACCGGAAGTACGCAATCTAAACAACGTTTACATACTCCTTGATGTTACTCTCCATGTGGCTGATGTGAAGTTACTGATCGTTCCAGTCCAGGCAGTAGCCATCTCTACCACAGAGCAATGAAAAGCATCCCAATCGCCCAGAGAACTGTCAGCTCTTCAACCACCGACAAAGTGAAGTTAACTCTGGTCTTGTAATAAATAAAAAAGTATGGATGACCCAAAAAAGCAATAAGTTCAGTCACTGATATGATAAGACGAAACAATCACAATGTGATTCCGTGTACGCAATATAGATTTCCTTTATATGTTAATGTCCTATCCTCAGCTCCCATGCACCATATATGGCCTTGCAATTCCAAGACTCCTTCCATTCCTGCTGTTTCCCACACAAATTTGAAAAGTTCAAGAACCTTATGTAAGTGTTTTACCCCATTCCCGATAATATTGTCCTCATCTGATGTCAAAATCCTTCCCATGTGCAAACAACGTCTGCTACCTTCACCTTCACCGTGTCCCCAAATCCCACCAGAAAGGTCTACCTCCAAGTCTCTGACATATCCATAGAGATAACACAAAAGAAGAGTAAACAAGCACGGGGATGAGAATCCTAGTGTCTTGGTAAGTTTCTTTTGCACTAGGATTTCCTGGTATCGAGCATCTTTATACCCAATACATCTGTCAACTCCCACATCCCGGATTTGAGACAGCCCTTCCTTCATTGCTTCAAGCTTCTTTAAATGTAGAAGCAATTCTTCTTCATATTTTATACATCTAATGAGGTCATCAAACATCTCAAGGGCATCTTCCCACTTTCTTGAGGCAGTGGAGTCAGCCTTTGCAGCTGGTGAAACATGCATCCATGAAGAGGAGTCAGGACTAAAGGAAGTCGAATTTTCTTCTAAGAACTTTAGGCAAACAGAAACAATCTGCTGACCCATCTTAGTGGCATGTCTTGGGCATCGGCCATTCAAAATGTCCAACTCATATTTCAAGCCATTTAGAATCTCCTCGAGTGTAGCGGTCCATATCTGGTGCCGTGTCACCAGCGGGCATACTGTGACACGCACTGATTTCCTTTGCTGAGCAGAAATGTTAAGAATGTTGCTTACCTTAGTCAGGGAATTTATGACCATGGGTTCTCTTTCACTGACTTTACCAAAACAAACATAAGGTGCAGACTTTGCATCCACTGAAGATGTCGGAATACTTTTCTTTAGTGTCTGCTGGATCAATGGAGACCCAATAAAAGCTCTAGCAAGCGATTTAAAAGTATGGACTTTATTCTCCACAAGATCATCAATGAAAATTGAACCATCTTTAACATTAACAAGCCGTCCGTCAACTGAATCTACTTCCTTTAAGCAGTCGCTCAATTTTGTCATTTTGCGAAATGCCTTTTCATACCATCTCGCAGGCAAAGTCACCCCATAGGCCTCACCAAAACTATGATAAAACATCACATTCCAGCGCATGAACCCATTTCTTTGGGCATCAAGATGCTTTCCCCAGCACCTGCTGTTCCACAGATGTTTATGAGCCATCAGTAGCTAGCTCTAACAACCCCTATTGATCCTCAGATTATTCACCAGCTGGATTCTCGTTCTAATCTTCAAGAAAACCCATTGAAAACCGAGACATGGTCGGTGGGTTCATCCATTCTATCACTTCAGTCAGACAAATGATCGAACAGGTGGTGGCTGTGGCCACGCGCTGAAAACATCTAATCTTACCCACTATCACATTTAGTAGTGTAACGAATCTTGCTGCAGACTTGCAAATTTCAGAAACTTAGAGACAATAGAATTAGAGAATCACCGTGGCCGACGTTAATGAGAAGGATGCACCAATCCCGGCAGACACCTCTGTTCATGCAAAGAAGGGGCAGCCCTCTTGATCCTGGTTCTTCATATGAAACCAGAATCTTTGGGGCACAACAAAGTTGCAATTTTGACAGTCGCCTAATCGACAACTCTCTCAAAATAGATTTGTAATCAAGAGGGGGCCCCGGAGAGAGGCCGGGGGTGAGCGGAATTGGTGCTCGGACCTTGGTGGGCTTGAGTTCGCCCACAAAATGCAAGGCGCTTGCTTTGGAACGAAGTAGCCGTTTTCTGGGGATAAGTTCTTATAACCTAATTTTAGATCCCATCTCAATTCGCTCGGAATTTTGCTCATCTAAAAAAAATCCTAAAATTTTAAGTCCAATCCCAAATTTTCTCCCAAAAATATTTGTCTATATCTCAAAACTTTAAATTTAATCTCAAATCTGTCCTCGACTTTTTTTTTATTAAAAAAAATCACTAACTTCAACTTAAGTTTTAAATTTACTCCGAATTTTTTTTTGTCCTAATAAAGAAATCACCTGCTTTCAATCTAATGTCAAATTTGACCTTAGTAACCCTTTGTAAAAAAAACCACAATTATTGTGTGGTATTTCAACGTCAATTGTAAATCCACATTGACAATACAACATAGAAAATGATCTCCAATCCTTTGATATGAAAATTAGGGAATTAGGGATGATTAATGATGATTTTTTAATAGAGTTCTAAAGAGAGGAGATTTTGGAACTAGAGTTAAAATTAATGATGTGTAAGATAAAAAAAAAAAAGTCCGAGATAGATTTGGAATTAAATAAAAAGTTGGGATTTTTTAGACACGGCATATTTAAATTGGATCTAAAGTTGGGTTATTGTTTAGATAAAAATAATGGGAGTAAAAGTGAGAATGATCCCAAAGTTTAGGGATTTTAAAGGGATTAGGCCCAATTCTTGGTTTTAAGTTAAATGATTAAACATAAACGTGGTTATATATTTTATCTAGTGTCCTCAAACTTTTTAGAGGTCAGTTCTTAGTTTTACGTCCCTAAACTATTGCAATGTGCAATAGGGGTGATCAGTTCCCAATTTAGTCCGGTTCCAAGGAATAGAACCAAGAGGACGGGTTCCCATTTTTTGAGACCATGGACCAGACCAGACGATACGATCCTAGGATTGGGAATCGGACCGCACCAATGGTCTGGTTCGGTCCAGTCCAATCGACCACTTAGCCAAAAAAATACTAGAAATATTATTATTTTAGGGTTTATTGCATTTTTCAAGAATTTTAAAAAATATATTTTAAATAGAAAATTGTCGGTTCGGTCCGGTTTGGTTCCCCCCTGAAATCGGGAACCCGATCGATGCTCCCGGGAACTGGACCAAACCAATCGGTTCGGTTTGGTCCGTTCTTGATTCGGGTAGTCCAATGTGCTCACTCCTAATGTGCAATCTAGTCCCTATATCATTACAAAATTTGCAATTTAGTCCTTAAACTAATGCGAAAGTGCAATCTAATTCTTAAACTTTCAATCTATCAAATCTAGACTCTCAACTTTCCATAATGAAGTCAAATTATTCCTTAGGTATTCTCCATAAGTTTTCATAATTACATTATTTCCTAGATTTTATAATATCTTTTCATTTTCGATTTATTCCCTAAATCAACAAAAAAAAATGCCATCCTTTAAAAACATTTTTACCTTTTTATAAACATTATGATGGGAAAATGATAATAATATTTATTTAAACTTTAATTAAATGTGCAATGTCAACCTCGGATTTCAATTTGTTTAATGTGATCCTTAAACTATTATTAAATGTCCAACATGGAGAAAGTCACCACAAATTTCTAAACTATTGTAAAATGTGTAATCTATTTTTAAACCTTTAATATGTTTAATACAATCTCTCAATTTTTCAATGCAAAGTCAAATAAATCATATGACACTATTCACAAATTTTTAAAATTACATTACTGCCCTTATTTAGAATATCTTTCATTTCAATTAATTTCCTAAATCAATAAAAAATATATGCTGCCTTTTCCCCCTTTTTACCTTTTTGGTTTTAATAAATATCAAATAGTTCCATTTGAGTATTTTTAGTTCATGATATCTATAATAGTTTAAGTAAAACCTTATTTAAAGTTGTATTGAGTTGATATTCTTGCTATTTTAAGTGTAAATGTTTCAAGTATTCAAAAATGATACTAATTTACCTATGGACACTCTTATTTATATCGATTTTACAAATATAAATTGCTTGCACTATTTCTATCCTTTATTGGCTCTTAACTAGAGGTGTGCAAAATAATTGGGACTTGCTCAGACTTCCCGGACCCGGACCGGATTGGTTTGGAATCGATGGTTCCTAAATGGATCAATCTGGTTCCCAGTTCCATGGGCGGATCCACCCGCCTGCCCACCCAGACTAGACGGGTATTATTTTTATTATAAAAAATAATTTTTTTGGTTGAAAAAAATTAAAATTTTGAAGCCCTATGTTTAGAATTCTTATTGTTCTATTTGGAGCCCTAATTTCCTATTCACCGAATAGCCTTTGCAATTCTTATTGTCGAAGTCTTGAAGAGCACAACAAAGGTCAAGAAACAAGCGGCTTGCGTAACATCTCTCAATTTCATCTTCTCCATCCAACTCTTCGAGACTTTAACAAACTCCTGCGTAGCTAATTGGTTGATTAGAAAGAATCAAAAATGAAGTCATAATACTTTATTGCTTAGCCCAACACGGATGCCACATCAATTTGTTCTTTCGTTGCAAGTTTCTTCAACATTAAAATCAATTCGGTAACACGAGAAACTTCATCATTCTAGTTCTAATCTCATTTCATTCTTTTACCACCTCATGGTCAAGAATTCAATAAGAAATGACTATAAAAGCATACTAGACTTCAAAAGTTCTGAATGTTATGTGCTTATGAATGTAATTGCAATTGAATTTGGTTAATTAATGCATATTAAGTAGGCGTAATCGCTTGTGAGATCGGTTCCATGGATCCACCCTAGAACTGGACTGGACTAGCAGTCTGGTTCTTGGGTAGATCCATAGAACCAATAGGCAGTTCTCGGATCCAATTTTTTGGAACCGGTCATTAGTGGGCAATTCCCGATTTTAGGATGAGAACCGCCCACTCGGACCATACATACCCCTACTCTTAACATCTTTATCATGTTGAATTGACTGAATTATCCCTTGTGGGTCCCACTATTGATTTAAGATTATTTATTATATTTTTTCTTCTTCTTTTTTCAATTTTACTAAAAGATAATTTTACCCACATCTCTTCCAAATAACCTTTTTTCAACCTAACTGTTTCTTCCACATTTATTAAATTTCAACATTTCCTTGATGTTTGCCTTTTCATGAACTTATTCTCCTTTATATAATATAAGCAAGGACTTATCCTCATGATCATAAATATTTTGACTTTGACTTTTGGTACAAATTTGTGAGAATATACTCAAAAATTGATATTGTGGTTGATGTATGCATTATACACAATTTACTCAAAGATTATCCTCTTACTTGTGTTTAAGTAATTTTCTAAATAATAATTTCCTAGAAATATACAACTCGTTAACAGAATAATTAGATTTATTTTTTCAAAAACAAAATAACTAGTTAGTTATCCATCAAACAAACTATTTTTGGGAAAAAGCGGTACCATATGGAGAAAGAAAAGGAAAAACCAAAAAATAAGAAGAGAAGGATATCATGAGTCTTAAATCAAGAGTGGGCCTAACATTTAACCTTAATAAATGTTGGGAAAATATTACAAAAAAACCAATTATGCCACTAGGGACAATTTTACTCTGAACTTTTTTTGTGCCATAAAAAACCCTAAACTATGTCACTTGAGACAATTTTATCTTAAACTTTTATTTGTATCATCAAAAACCTCAAATTATACCACTTGGAACAAATTTACTATGAACTTTTTCTTGTGTCACAAAAAATCCAAATCTATGCTACTTGAGACATATTTATCTCTAAACTCTTTAGCTGAATGGCATTTTCGTCTTTTTCTTTTATTTATTTATTTCTCCTTTCTTCCCTCTACCAGCCATGGTAGAGAAAAGTCAATGACGGCCACCCTCATTGGGAAGGGCCACCTTTGCCCGACTTAGGCGATGGACGCCCTTACCAACTTAGGTAAGGGTCGCCTTCGTCGGATCTGGCAGGGGTGACCCTTGCCGACTCGAGCGAGGGTTGCCCTCGCTCAATGCTAAGGAGGGTTGCCCTCACCAGATCCAACAAGGGCATCCCTCGCTTAGCCCAACTTAGGAGAGGGACGCCTCAACTAGATTTGGTGAGAGCAACCTTCGTCGATTCGAGCGAGGGCCGCCCTCACCTGACTCCACCATTAGCAAGGGTAGCCCTCGTCGACTTCCCTCTGCCATGGCCGATAGAGGGAAAAGAGGAGAAAAGAAAAATGACAAAAAGGAAAAGACAAAAATGCCCTTCAGCTAAAGAGTTTGGGGTAAATATGTCCTAAGTGGCATAGTTTGGGGTTTTTTGTGATACAAGAAAAAATTCATGATAAATTTGTTCCAAATGGCATAATTTGGGGTTTTCGATTACACAAAAAAAGAGTTTAAAGTAAAATTATCCCAAATGGCATAGTTTTGGGTTTTTGATGGCACAAAAAAAAGTTCACGGTAAAATGATCTCAAGTAGCATTATTTGGGATGACGAAAAAAAAGTTCATGGTAAAATTATTCCAAATGGCATAGTTTGGGATTTTTGTTGGTATTAGTATTTTCCCATAAATGTTTTTTTAAAGGAGGGTGGGTAGTTTCATCTCTAGTATAATTGAAACAAAAAGAAAAAATAGGTAAGAAATAATCTTAAATCAAGAGCGGGACTTGCAATGAATAATATAGTCAGTTTTATGTAACAAGTGGTGTCAAGAGACAATAAAATGGTGGAAATAGGATGAACCAGTCATAAAATTATATGATATCTAAAAAGGAGAATTTTTAGTTTTACAACGACAGCTATTTCTAAATAACACATAAAAATATAAAAATATATTGATCATAGTAATTCTTATAATACATTTCGGCGATACTTGCCGAACTTGGACGATAAGTGTCTTTTTCTTTTTTTTGAGGAATTGGGCCAAAAGTATCTTAGGGAATATTATAAAATGCACATGACATCAAAACTACAAAAAATATATATAGAATATTATTTATTTTTGAAAAAGCATATGCAGATTTTCTGTGAATGTACGAAACCTAATCTTTTCTTATTGGAGGTTGGGGATAAGTAAACTAAAAATACCATAACTTTTATATGGCATTCTCTTGACCATAACCTTCTTTTGCTCGTTTGGATATCATAAATTTGAAAATTCAATCATTCAATAAGTTACCTCACAGGAAAAAGCAGACATGGCATTAATTTATAACATATCATTTGCATGGCATGTCAAAAAGCTAAAGTATGCACTTGAGAAGGCAAATTATATTGCTTCTGCTTATGGTGTTGAAGGGTAACAAAAGTTCTAATAACTTCACGAATAATTGTTTCAGTGCCATAAATTTTTAAAAGTGAATACTTAAGTCCATCAATTAATTTTTTTAAAAAGGCCACTTAATTTTCTGAACTTTTTAAAGACATCCTGTAATAACTTTATCAAGATTCCACAAGTCTCTTATTCTTTGTCATCTTGTAACAGCTTATAAGAAGCATTATTCCATAGCCTGGGTATCGACATTAGATAATCCTTGCACCAACAAAACAATGACATTCTTACATCAATAGCAAGACCACGTTCTTAACATTTAGACTGAACAACATTTTTGCTAAACACATCACAAGTCAAAATGGGCAAAAATATCAAACATCTAACGTCATAGACCTAAAACAAACATGGCCACCTAACAACAAAAACATTAGACTCTCCAATCAATCAAGTTGGACAACTTTCTCCTTTTCACGTCCTCCTTTTTTGATGGATTTCTTGACTTTATTCACAATCCTTACGCTCTTCCTAATTGGAAATACACGTTTGGCATGAGGAGGGGGTGCTAGGGAGGAACCAACCCGAACGAAGTGTTTTTGGTTTGGGCACTATATGCTTTGGGTCGCTATTTGGGTTGTGAACACACATACACCAAACATGTTTGGGTCAATTCAAGTATCATAGAAACCCAACTCGACTCAAATGATTGATACCCTAGTTACGAGACAGTAATGGGCTTATTTTATGACTATCAAAACAAAAAAATTGAAAAATTAAATTAAGATATACTCAATTTGATTGAAAATGGGTATGACAAATAAACATTTTTGGCTCTTCAACATGGGCTTAAATGAATGTCACATTAGAATTTTACCTTTAACGGCCGCTTTGCATCTTCATATTAATTATCCTTATATCCTAAAAAATACCCAATCGAATTTTCCACATCCTCTCAAAATACTCACAACCAACTAACAACCAAATAACAACCAAAGGCCTAAAGCCATTAGCAAGACGATAGTTTGTAAGGAGGAACGCTTTTTAATATGGGGTTTTGCTTATTTTTACCAAAATAGAGGTATATAAATCATTTTTGGGTAAAAAGAAAGAGGTGTGTTTTTTGTACCAAGCCAACTAACAACTTTTTTTTTTTTTTATAATTTGGTTAAAAATGCTTCTAACTTTTAATCTAATGTTAACTTCATCTCCTATCCGGTGACTTTTATTATTTGCACAGTTGGCTACTCTGAAATCTGATTTGTACAGTCGAGTCCTCTCACTTGTGAGAATTTCGTCAATTACGTCCTTCTTGCAATGATTTTGCCGTTTCAGCAATTCATAAAGAAAATGACAAAACTTTTTTGACTTTCCAAATGTCGAAATTTACCTTAAATACGGAATTAAGATCCGCTTGTATTCTTTGCCCATTTTGACTCCTCAAACACGTCTATTGGAGACGAAACCTCTCAATTCTAACAAAGGCAAACAAAATTGATTAGACCTCTCAATCTTAATTGCGTTTAACTTTCTCAATCAGAGATGAAGCAACCTCTGGACTCTGATTGCGTTTGACTTCTCAGTACTTGTTGGTCATTCGACATTTTGAGCTATTGATATTTGGCATTCGGAGATGATTTATCAGTTAGTATGTTAAACCATAATTGATATCTTATGAAAAAAAGCCACGTTTAAACACCCAATATAATAAACTCGGAGTTAATAGCGCAAAGAACTCTTAATTATACTCACTACAATACTAATACCCTAAACATTTTCTTTGTATCATAAAAGACCTAAATTATGCTCACTATGACATTAATACTTTGAGTTTTTTTATCACAAAAACTCTGAAATCGTGTCTCTTTTACACCAATACTCCAAGCTTTTGTTGTACTACTATAAGTTTGGAGTATTGGCAAAGGAAAAAAAAAGGGATATTAGTGTGGTAGTGGGAAAACTTTTGGGTTTTAGGTTGTGAATGGAATTTTATTTTGTCATGTTAGTACAATTTGGAGGTTTAATGGCATAGAAAAATTTTGGGGTATTAGTGTCAAAGTAGATATAATTTAGGGTTTTCGACAATATTTTCCCATAAATGAATCCACCACAAATTTAGGTACAGTTTGTTTCACAAAAAACATTTTTCTTATTTTTAGCATTAGGATTGCTCAGGAAAATGACTCAATGAAAATGTTTTTCTATGCCTAATTCAGGAAAACATTTTTTTCTTTATAAAATCGAAAATCATTTTCTAAAATACAACTAATTATTGATGTTTGAACTAGAAGCTTTGCACTTGGACACAAAAACTCTAACGATCCTTCCTAAATCCTTGGTGTATATGACCCGGTCAGATGCTCGAGCCTGAGTCCATTAAGGCCAGGGGCGAGATCTTGGCACCCATGCTTGACTCATCAATGCTTGTGGTTGGGTCTATCAAGGCCACCTCAAGACCCCAATGCACATGCTTGATGCCCTTGCACACGGGCTTAGGCCCACAAATGTCATGTTTAGTTCATCGGCATTTAAGCTCAAGTCCTTGAGACCCTGGTTCAAGTCCACCAAAGCCATGTCCAAGTCCAAATGCTTAGGCTTGGGTCCTAGTGCCCATGTGTGGATTCCCTCTACCCAAGTCCATCAAGGCCAAGCCTAAGATCTTGGTGCTTGTGCCCAAGTCATCAAGGTTGAGCCCGAGACCTTAACGCCTGTGCTTGGGTCCCTAGTGCTTGCATCGGGTCCATTAAGGTAGAGCCCTAATGCTCGAACCCGGATCTCTCGCTCAAGGTTTGGCCAATCAAGGCCAAGGCTAGGCCTGATTGCCAAGGTCTCAAGTTTAACCTTGATGGATCCAAGCTTAGGTGCCTAGACTCAGAAACAAGCACTGAGGTCTTGAGTCCACCCTCGATAGATTAGGGGACATGCATTATGGTCTCAAGCTCGACCTTGATGGACTTGGGCTCGGGCACCGTGATCTCGAGCCCTACCTCGATAGATTTGGGTGAGGGCATAAGGGACTAAGGTATGGTCATCTAGGGCTTGGCTTCAATGGATTTGAGCTTAGGCGTGAGGGATTTGAGTGTAGGCACAAAGGTCTTGAGCTTGAGCACTAAGGACTTAAGCATAGGCATTAGAGTCTTGGACTTGATCTTGGTGGGCCTAGTCTCGAACACCATGGCCCGTTGCTTGGTCATCGGGATCTAGGCATGAGTATTGGTGTCTAGAGCTCAATCTTGATGGGTCAAGACTTGAGCATTGTATACCTTACCCTGATCATGGGGACTCAAGTCATCTCAACTGGCCTTAGTGGACTTGGGGCTAGGCGTAAGCAACAAGGTCCTATGATTGACCTTTGTGAGCTTGGGCCTAAGTACTAGGGATCCGAGCACAACAAGACCTTTGTGGACACGGGCCAATTGTGCAAGAGGTCGTGCGCGAGTACTCTCTTCCTCGAGACCCAAGTGCCTTTGCTTGGGTCTCTAGCGCTTGGGTCTCTGGCACTTGGGTCAGTGTCCATCAGGGATGGATCTAGGATCCTTGTGCCCTTACATTGTTCCCAATTAATTAGCGATAAGTAAATCAATAATATGCTCAAATAGTGTTTCCAAAACGGAGGGTTTACTTTTGTGGCACCAGCGTTCCCAAACCTCCACGTATTCAGAAATTACCAAAGCACCCCAACTCACAGGGCCCTACACCAACCCTGCAAGCCCACCGTCCACAGGGACACCGTCGTAAATTCAGCCTACTTGCGGAGAGAAGCTACTAGGCTGAGCTTATTAAGGTATATACAGCTTTCGGGATCCTCTCTCCCTCTCTCACAGACCCGCAGAGAGTCGTCGTCACTCGGCAGCTGCTCCTTCCTTCTGCCTTCTGCCTTCTGCCTTCTGCCTCGCCCGTGGCTCAGCGTTTTCTCTCAGCCTCTCTCTCTCTCTCGCCTGCTGTTTCGAGGGCTTTCGGATTCTCCTGTCTCGATCGCTGAATTCCGTCGCCGCTCCGTTTCGATACCCAAAACCCTATTCCTCGCTGAAAGTTTCCGTTTTTGTCCCTGGCGGGTCGGTTTCTGCGGTTTAGTTGGGCTAGGATTTGAGCTCTGATATACGTGCGGATGATTCTTGATTGTTCGATTCGAGGGTTTCGTTTCGGTCGAGCTCATTTCGAGTGATGTGTCGCGTGTGGCTTCCTGGGATTGCTGTCTGGTGTGCTATGGTGGAAATGTTAAGGCTTTGCCAATCTCAGTGTGTGCTTGAACGTGCGGAGCCTGGGGTTTGCTAAGGGCATGAAGTGATAGACTGATAGGTGAAGATTGCTGTTGCTCGATGGGGTTGGACATTTGTTGGTTTGATTTATTGATTAGTGAATGGCGCGAGGATTGATTTATGTCGCCTTCTTTTCAACTTGGGTTGTGAGGGGTAACGTCACCCGAGTGTTTGTCTCAATTTGCTTGTAATGAGAAGCTAATTTGGATGGTTTAACCCTGGAGATTATGTTTCATTGGCACCTGAGACGGGTTCTGTGGCTTGGCAGTTGCCGTTTGCATTTTGCTTCATGATTTTTGTTTGTGATGAGGCATGACTTGTCTAGTTCGTGTGGAGTAGATCTGATAAGACTTCTAATACATAGGTGATCTGATAAGACTTGTTTTTTATGAAGCGCATCTAAGAGGTGAGCTGTTGATCCACCGCCCCTTCCTCAAATCAAAGGATGGGATGTGTAAATCAGCCATGAAAAAGCGGCTTTGCTCGTCTTGTACTGAATTTCCGTTTGTTAGGGAAGAGGCCCTTCTTGCTGTTTTTACACCCTGTAATCGAGCCATAACTACTTGAGAATTGGTAGCTAACTTGATTAACAATCTGCTTGCATTTCTTTTGATTTCGATGCTGTTACTTTTTATCATTCACACAATTTGTTTGATTGATGTCTAGCATGCGGTTTTGATACTCCGAAGCATTTGAGTTGCATCATTTACCTAAAAGAATTTGGTGCAGTAAATGTATCGAACCTTGACCAAGAGAGGATAATGGCATGTCATCTGCTCTCTTTTCTCTTATGAAATGTCACTCTAGCTCTTTACTATTCCATCAGGTCCTTGGTTTTGAGCTGTTTTAGACTTGGAGTAGATGATGAAGAAGAAGGATCTTTTGGTTTTTTTGGATGTCTCCATTGATGGGGACCCTGCTGAAAGAATGGTTTTTGAGGTACTTATTTGTGAAGACGAATCTTTAATTATTTTAACATCTGGATACCCTCAGTTATTGCATTTCTTTGTAAATTGCTGTGGATTCTTCAGAATCCTTATCCATTGACCGGTTTCTCGTGAATTCAACAGCTTTTTCCTGAAGTTGCTCCAAAGACGGCAGAAAATTTCCGTGCACTTTGTACTGGAGAGAAGGGAATTGGCCAGAAGACAGGGAGGCCACTGCACTTTAAGGGGTCATTTTTCCATCGGATCATTAGAGGCTCCATTGCTCAGGTATGTTTGTTTGTTCATGTAAGAGCTTTGTTCTAGAGCAAGTTTGGCCTCTATGGCTGTGTAAGGCTAAATAGGTCCTTTTGGTCAGTTACCTTTCTTTATGCTGTAGGATACAGGGCTGATGCTCACGACTGCTTTTCTTGTGATATAGTTTTAAGGTTGTACTTACCATGTTGTCCATCCTTTGATCTTTTCTTTGCTTAACATTTCACATACATTTCTTTAATATTATCCTTCTTACCATTGGATTTTTCATTGATTTTTTGTTGTTTTTCTTCTTTTTCTTTTCCTATTGCAGGGCGGTGATTTTCACAAAAGAGATGGTAAGAATTTTATTCATGGCTATCCAATTTGTCTGTTTGTTTGTAATTTGACTCGTCTTCCATGGGTGCTTTTGAGGCCTAAACTTTGGATTTGCTTGTTATGTGGTAATTTATTGAGGTTCTTTTCTTTTTTTGTCTTTGGTTTCTGTTATGTGCATCTCATTGGTCAAGATGGACAACGCTACAAATTGCTACAGGTGAACAGGCCAATGGCCATTATATGTGATTATGTGCATACACGCTACCTGTTTACTTATTAGTCAGTTTGGATGAGTCTAGTACATGTCACTACACGATGTGTGCTTTTAAAGCTATGTTACCTTTGAATTTCTACAGAAAAGCTGTTGGGTTTTGAAATAACAGTCTAATGTTTGTTTTTTGGTTTTGTTGGGGACGCATACCTTGAAGGTGTTTTTCTTATTTATGGGGCTTAAGTATGATGCTTTTTTGTGTAGGCAGATTGAATATTATCTATTGTTTCTTTCTAATTTGTTTATTTAGTGAATGTTTAGATACTATCTGATATTTGCATCCAGATTACAAATAGATGAATTACTGGCTTTTGTGTTTATACAACTCTTTCAGGGCCTGCAATGAGTCTGATATAATTGGAATGTGTATTCTAAATTAAACTTGAGGTGAGTTGATGGTAATTGATGATTATGAAATGTCAAATGATAACGATAAAGGATCTTTGGTGCTCTTAGTTTCAGATTTGAAAATGAGTACGGTGATTAGTTTGCTGGTTACAATGAATTCAAATGGCTCTTGGGGTGCCGGTGTTCTGTTTCAGTTTTGTCAATTAATTGTAGCACGTTCTCTCTAAAATTATCAGCTTGACTGAAGTAGTGTCTGGGTATGTAAGTTGGAGAACATCACAGTTCCAAAAACGCATGCAGATGCCATTGAGCTAATGTTTGTTTATAAATGATCTAAATTTTGTTTGCAATCTTATTTTTTTCCCTGCTGGTACAATGATCTAGATATAAAATACATCTTGTGTCACAATATTTTGTGATGGAAAACTGAATGGCTTTAGTTATGTCAAAAAAAGTGATGATGGATACTCTTCTAGTGCCCTGTTATAAAGGTTCTCATGGCTTGACTGTTTTTGTTGCTGAGTTGTGCTCTTTCCTTTCATTTAAAAAAACTGATTGGGGTCGTTTGCAGTTTAATGAAGTGATGATTTGTTGTCCACTGTCAATATCGTATGTTGTGCTTCGTGTTTTCCTACAGTTCTGAATGTTTGAAATTTGCTTCATGTTGGGGTATTTGGATGGTAAAATTATGTATATCCTCATTGTGTCCTACATTGTTTTGTGCAATTGGTTAGCTGTTGAACAGGCCATCTTTGATCTTCAATTCTTGGTTAGGTGATCTATGATAGATGGTTTCTCTGAAAATGTAGTACTCTAGATATGTGGATATTGCACAGTTACGAGATTTCCTTTTCGGTGCAAAACTTTGTTTTGCTTCTTTGACATTACCTAATGAAGTGTTTTTTGTCCTATTTATAGGAACCAGTGGAGAAAGTATTTATGGGGAGAAGTTTCCAGGTCAGACCGTTGAATTTGCTTGTTGTCCATGTGATACTAGAATAGCATTTTGTCTAAAGTTCTGATTCTTGCTTCAATTTTCCCCTCAATTTTTCTATGGATTTGCAATTTTCGGTAACAATTAAAAAAATTCAGAGATTTTTCATCGATTTTGTCTCAACCTCATTAGCATTGTATAGTGCCTTCACATAAGTGGAGCATTTTGAGGGCAGAACAATGGGGTTCAAACTCTTCAACAATGTCATTTTCTTTAAACAGTAGCATTTTCTGCAAATCATTAGTTGTTGAATGAAAGTATGTGGCTATTAATCTTAATGTCATCAATCAAAATTTTTCTTATAGTTTTTACTGAGTTGAATGGTTTAATTCTATTTAGAAGTTACTATCTCATTATTAGGATTTAACTACCTGAATTGAATATTGTGGTGCTCTAGAACAACTAGAATAGTGCTCAATGATAATAAAAATGTGATACCAGCAAGTTCGTTTTCTATCATTACATGAGAGAACTGATATTTATCATTGTCTCTTGAGGAGATATATTTAAAGTCCGTCATTATTACATTTTTAATATATGGACACTTAGATTTGTATGGTGCAAGCTTGGTTTGGCAATTTGTGTCAAACACTTGCATTGGCTACATTTCTCATTGTTGGATCATGAAATGTTCCTGAGCAATTTTGCCACGTTTTGAGATTGATAATTCCAGCTGGCACATGATGCTGACATCAAGTCGACTATCTAGTGTAGTCGTTCTTTATGCCCATAAGTGGAACAATGCTTGTACTCAATGTGCTCTAGAAATTAGGTTGCAGCTTAATCCCTCTATATTGAATTTCTTCAATTGATGAAACTTAAGAAGTTTCCTGCTGGTCATAAGATGTACTGTGTTAATAGTTTTCTGAAGGTTTGCTAGATCACTTTCTGGTTATTGAACATGTAGCATAAGACAAATTCTGGGAGACTGTTGATTCTATGAATTTGCAAGGGAGGAAATGAAAGTTCTTTTGGGCAGGCATTAAGACTATTAGAAAAAACAGTTCAAAGCTTCTTAGTTGTTTTTTATGAATGCAATCTTTTGTGCTCTAGAAATAGCTATACCTCTACTTTTTCATCTCTCATCTTAGCTCGTAACTTGGTACTCATCATCCTGGTTTCACCCAGGGGTGTTAATCTTTTATTTTTTGGGATTCATTGTGCAAATTTTCTTAGATCAATGAGTTTAGTTTTCCTTTTTGCTGCCGTCAATAAGAACACTGCAAACACATCTTGAAACTAATGCATGCTTTTTTGGAGTGCTTTGAAAAGTCGTTTAGTTCATTTTTGGCTGATTGGCTTGATCAACTGGCTTTATTACTTTTGTTAATTGTTTCTCTAAATTTCTTCAGATGAGTCCCCTCGGTTGAAGCATGATGGACCCGGTCTTCTTTCCATGTTAGTTGCTGATCGTGATGCTTTAGGTTCTCATTTCCTTATTACCTTCAAGGCTGATCATCATCTTGACAGGTTTGTCTAAATGTTCTTATTACCCGAGGATATTATAATGAATAGCGTTTTATTGTCTTCTCATTCATTTTAATATTTTGGTGTACTTGACAGGAAGTCTGTGGTCTTTGGGAAGCTTGTGCAAGGGTTTGAAGTATTGAAAAAAATTGAAAGTGCAGGTGATGATGAAGGCAGGCCTGCTGTTACTGTGAAAATAATTAATTGTGGTGAATTTTCAGAAGGTAGTGTGATTTCAGAATTCTAATATGAATCAATCTAAGTTGAGAATGCAATCAATATGTGATGAAGTGAAACTAAGTTCTTCAGTCTTGTTTTTATGTTTCATGTGTTGGTTTTATGTATAGATAAAAAGAAAGCGAATAAGTTGAAAATGGGCAAGGACACAGCTTCTGAGGCTAACAGTCATGAACCACGGAGAAAGAGTAAACGCAAGAAATCTTCCAGAGATAGAAGGAAGAAAAGGAGGAGATATTCATCTTCATCGGAGAGTTCAACGGATATTGATTCGGAGTCATCTGAAACTGAGAGCGAGTCTGACTCATATGACTCTTCATCATCTTCTGTTAGTTCCTCAAGTGATGACAGGCGTAGGAGGAGAAAGAGATCTTCCAAAAGGGACAAATCTAAACGTGGTAAAAGAAGGGATAAACGCCGCGATAGAAAACGGAAGAGACGGGATAAGAGATCCAAGCGTAGATCCAGAAGGTTGTGCACTCGATTATCTTGGTCATGTTTTTACTTGCATGTATAATTGACTTCATACAGGATTATTTTTTCGGTGGGACTTTGGTAATGACAGACAGCATGCTCCTGTGCTTCTGGGAAGCAACATTAGCATGTACTTAGCTCTAGAGATTTCTGTTGGAGCTGTTAATTTGCTTCCTTTATAATCTGCCTTTCTCAGATTCAGTTGATATCTTCTCTTAAGTTCATGATATGTATCCTTTTGGGCAGTTCCTCATTTTTTGATGCATGATGACTTACTCATCTTTTAATGCATTATGACCCCATATCTACTTCACTGTACTCTTGTTATTACTGACTCACTTCACCTGACAGTAGGCTGATACTTTCCCTTTGTTAGGGCTTTGAATGGTTCTTCAGACACTGGAAGTGAGACTGAGAGTGGAAGTAATTCTGAAGATGACAGTCTGGATGCTCTCAGGAAAGATCGGAAAAAGAAAGATCCTTCTCAAAATTCTGGTAAGTACTAACTTATTTTGCGTAGTTTCACATACATGAATGCCATTTCAGTGGGACTGAGATGCTGTATCATCTGTTCTGTTGGGTGATTATTCTGATTCATAATCAAAGTTTTATTGTTGGTATTGCTTTAAAAGCCATAGTTGATGATTTGTAGAGTACATAGTGAAATTCGCACATGCTCATTGTCAGGGATGCCGATATAATGAGGTCCATAATATTGAAACTTCTTGTCTTTTCCCTGGAAGGAATTAAAATTCTCCTGGGCCTTCTTCTGATTTTTCCAAGAAAGGGGAGCAGGGTGCATGGGTACTGTTGATTGTTATTTCTATACTGTATGTAAATGATTGGGCATATGCAGTTGCTCTATACTGCATGTAAATGTTGGGCATATGCATTTGCCTGGAAATGACTTTCTTTCTATGAATTGCGACTCATTACAGATGCAGTTGTATAGCTAGAAATCAAAACTTTGTTATGCAGTTACATGATGATTCAAAGTGCGTGTGGTAGTGTGTGGAATATTATTGTTTTATGCTGTTTTCTCTTACTTTTTGAAGATTATCCAGGTGGTGGTCTGTCTCCTGAGTCCATCCAGAGAGAAGGTTCCGATCATCACAAAAAGAGGGAAAGTGCAAAATTGCATGGAAATGAAGCAGATGAATCCCTAAAGGAGAATGGAGATCGGCGAAGTAATGGCATTGAAGATGATGCTCGCTCCAATGGGAGTCCTGATAGACGACCTGATGTAGTTGATGATCATCCAGGAAAATCTAGGTATTCTTGACATCTCACTTGCTTTTTAATGGCTAATTTCCAGAGTCTGGAATTCATGATATGTGGAAACTGGTGGAGCAGGAGCAGGAGCAGGAGCATGAGTCCTAGTAGTATTAGTCCCCAGAGGAATATGAGCAAGAGCCCTGATGCAAGTCCAAAGAGGGCTATTAGCAGGAGTCCAAGTGTACCTAGTAGGAGCCCTAGCCCTCGCGGTGGGTCTGGCAGAAGCAGGAGTATAAGTAGAAGCCCTGTTAGAAGTGGTAGCAGCAGGAGCCCAGCTAGGAGTAGCAGCCTGAGCCCAGCGAGAAGTGTCAGCAGGAGTCCAGTCAGGGCCAGAAATGTTAAAAGTGTCAGTAGGAGTCCAGTCAGGGCCAGAAATGTTAAAAGTGTCAGCAGGAGTCCAGTCAGGGCCAGAAATGTTAGAAGTGTCAGCAGAAGCCCTGTGAGAGCTCCTTCTCATAGAAGCATCAGCAGGAGTCCTGTAAGGTCCATTTCTCGCAGGAGTCCAAGCCAGAGTCCTCCAAGAACATCAAGAAGAGTGAGGGATGGTAGCCCTGTCAGAGTTTCAAGGAGCACAAGCCGGAGTCCTGTTAGATCTTCTAGAAGAAGCGTGAGCAGAAGCTCAGGGAGGGCTCCTTCAAGAAGAAACGGTGGCAGGAGCCCTATCAGAGCACCAAGTAGGAGTGACCGTCGCAGCTATTCTCGTAGTCGTAGCCCCCCTTTGCGTCGTGCAGCTAGATCTCCACCATCTGTCCGTCGAAGGAGTTATTCTCGAAGTGCTTCCCCTGATGGTTCTCCCAAGCGCATTAAAAGGGGGCGAGGTTTCAGTGAGCGGTACTCTTATGCTCGTCGATACAGGACTCCATCTCCTGATCGTTCTCCAGTGAGGTCCTACCGTTATGGTAACAGATCTGACCGTGATAGGTAACTTACATACCAATCAGATTTTGATTTCTCTCATTTTTCTTTTAATGTTTTTTTTTGGCTTAGTGTAGCAAGTGGATTTTAGATTGTCTGAGCATGCCTTCAATTCCTTCTAGGTATCCAAGCTACCGGAGGTACTCCCCGAGGCGTTACCGAAGTCCTCCTAGAGGAAGAACTCCTCCAAGGTGATGTGCACCAAACTTTTGCTAGAACTCAAAACATTTTACTTCTCTATTCTCAAGCCCAGCCTAAGAATTATCAGGAGATGGAAATTAGAGGAGTTGATATTGTTCAAAAAGTTCTCAATTAAGCCAAGCTAACATACAATGAAAGCTGGCTGGGATCTTGCTTGACTCTAATCTGTTTACAAACTTCTAGATGTGGAATATAATGACACAAATGCCCATTATTTCCTGTTAAAAATCTGCTTTTTGGACCTGCAGATACAGAGGCAGACGAAGTCCTTCTGTTTCACGTAGCCCTCGTTATCGAAACCGTCGATATAGTCCAAGTCGTAGCCCCATTCGTGATCGTTCCCCAGTTGAGGTGTCTAAATCTCGTTCTTCCCCCCGCGATGAAAGGCAGAAATCATCTTCTAGGAGTCCGAGCCGGTCAGTGTCGAGATCTTCACAGGATTCACCTCCTCCTAGGCGTGCAAGTAAAGACAGATCCCGGTCATCATCCAGGAGCCCAAACGGAAAGGGTCTGGTAAATTATGAGGATGGTTCTCCGGATTCTAGTCGAAGATGAACCTGTAACATGGGCAGTTATGCCATGGAGCTTGAGCTATTATCTTATATCCATGTGTGAGGATCTTTACTCATGTAGTTTATAGCCTATTGAATTTAGGCAGTGCCTTGTTGGAATCAGTATTTGCAGACTGAAGTTTTGCACTATAGTTCTCAGTAATATTTTTGTGAATTTTAATGTTTGGTATGGCAATTATTGCGAGGATAGCACAAGGGATCTTGTCAGCCAAATTAATTTGTAGTGATTTCGTTGGGACTAGGTTTTTGCTCTTTAAAAAACGTAAATCTGGTGCATGCGTGGCTTGCTGATCAGTCTTCTAATCCTGAGATAGATGTCAGTTGGTGTTGGAAATTTCCGGCTGTCGGAATGGTGTTATCATGCATTTAGTTCATAGTATGCTCCTGAAGCACCTAGTACAGGCCTCGTTCTCTTGCATTTTGAGCCCTCAACGCATCTCGTGTTGAAGCTGGTTTTTGCCTTGTTTCTTTGCGGTTTACAAAGTATTTTTTCTTCATGTTTCACATAAGCTTGCAAGTTTGTCTGGTCTGGAAGTGCTGGTTCTCCTCTCCTGTTAAACAATATTAATGGTCCCACATTATTGGTTAAGACAATAGGTTGCAATCTGCTTCTCAAATGTTTGTCCGCATTGATGATGCATCCAAGGGCATTTGTGCTTTGTTCATGCTCGGTACACCTAAGCGTGGAGATACTTCCAAGGCTATCCCACCTTGGAACCATCTCCACCCTAATCATCATCACCTAGGCTTGCAGAAGTCCCAATTTTCTTCAATCGCCCTCCGAGAGCCTCAACCCCCATCATTTCTTGGCAACAACTTCGTCGCCCACAAGAAGATGCAAAACATGTCCACTGCCCGGATTCGCGACACCATCTCCGAGTGCAGCTCCCAAGCTCAGTCGGGCTCCGACGAAGCAAAGGAGAGAGCCCTTCAGATGCTCGCTGCGATCACCAAAGTCAGCCCTCTGAACCGGAGCTTGCTTGCTCAAGCAGATGGAGCGATACCTGCTTTCCTCCAGCTCACCGAGTCCGACTCTCCTGTTGTTCAGGCCTTGTCGCTCTCCATCCTGTTCAACCTCTCCCTTAATCCGGAACTCAAGCGGCCCCTAGCAGAAATGGAGACCATCCGCCATCTCAACTCCATCGTTTTATCTCCTAGTTCCCCTGAAACCAGCAGGCTCGCTGCCTCCCTCATCTGCAGCCTCGCCATGCTTGACAAGAACAAGGCCAAGTTCGGGGTCGTGGGGACCATCCAAGCATTAATCAAGGCGATCTCGGGCCCTAACAGTGTGGCCTCGCACCACTTGCTGAGCTCGCTGGCTGAACTCGTGCAGTTCCACGGCAATTGCACCCTGGCCGTCCGGTCGGGCGCTGTTCCGATGCTCCTCGGGCTGGTGGCGAGCACTGAGGGTGAGGACTTGGCCGGGACCTCCTTGGCCATTCTGGGTCTCCTAGCTCGGTTCGACGAAGGGCTGAATGCTTTGATACGCACGGATAAGATTGTCGTCTCGATGATGGATGTGCTGAAAGGGAGGTGTATGCAGAGCAAGGAAGGCGCGGCCGAGATCCTTCTCCGGCTCTTCGATGAGAGCGAGGGATGCACCCGAGAGGCTCTGAGGTTGCCGGAGTTCTCGACCGTTATGGCCGATCTCTCGGTCCGAGGGTCGGCGAGGGCACGGGAGAAGGCCGGCTTCTTGATGAGGAAAATGACGGAGGCTGACACTTATGCTGATGGGAACCACTTGCTCCTCCAATGGTAGCTGAGGTTGCTTTGCCCAAGGCTTGCCTGGTGAACCTATTACATTTGTTAGGAATGGTTAATTGCAAGCAATAATCAGTTCGTTCATTTGATTTCAGATTTTTACTCTGGTCGATTGTATCGAGAATTGATGCTTATGATTCCAACAAATCTTGCCAAATTAGTACGACGTAAATTCAATTAGACCGATATTTAAATTTTTTTATAAAATTCTCGTTAAATAAAATGCAAATTCATTTTACTAGAAGAAAAAAAAGCAAAAAAAGCTGGGGATGAAACTCCCAAGAGGCTACCTAAGCGGCTGCTTAATAGAGTTCGATTGGAAGTCTCAAAATGATTTCTGATTTATATCCACCTTTGTATTTTTTTCACATAAAATATAAGTCGAATCGGGAGTTCCGAAAAATTTATAAAAGGGGAAGAGTTGAAAATAGAAGTTGCCCCGGACGAGTTTTAAATAAATAAATAGATAATTTCGAAATCTCTAGATTTAGTCAGTACTTGCATTTCTATTTTTATTATCCTTCGTTTCATTAAAGTAATCTCTCTCCGCCTGCAAAATCTTCAATTATTAGAAACTTAAGAGGCGTTCCAATAGATCGCCAACATTTACTTCCACGACATATTAACTTGTTGAAGTTACAAACTCTTATATGAAATTACTAATTTTAATTTGAACGAGCAACTGATTTTTTTATGATAAAGTTACCGACTAATTTGAGATTACTGATTATTGTTTAAGCTGCTTGTCATGTTACCAATGTTTATTGTATTGTTTCGAAATTATCACATTCTCTAATGACATGCCAATTCAATCGAAACTACTATTTCCTTCATGGTTTCAACAACTCTATTTGAAAATACTCACTAGCTCTTTACCTCGAATGAAGGTACCGTATAGATTTTGGTTGCCTACTTTTATTTGAAATACTACTATTACGCCATTCATATTCTCGAGCTATGGTGAATCAAAAAGGAGCGTTCTCCTTTTGAGAAATCATTTTTATATATCGTTCACACAGCTGACGTGTTGTAACCAATCCACATTATCCACGTGGTGCGCCTTGCAACCATACATTTGAATTAGGAAATTCTCATGTGCCATTGCCTTGGTTCATCACGTGGCAGTGCCACGTGATGCCTTCGGAGCATGAAACACCTTCTCGTGTCTTAACGGCAACTTAATTACGAGTTACTTTTATCGCCCGGCCGTATCTGGGGTAGAATCAGGAACAAAATCATGTATTAAATAGATGGACAATCAGATTGCCTTCCTTTAAATCAACCTAAGTTTGAGATTTTTCTTGTCCTCCATAGCATGCTAGCAATAATTCTGAACATATATATCCATGTTTTTCCTAATTCAGTATCTTCTTTCTTAAAATTTTTATGGGCCTCTTTTGCCTATTTAACTTAACGGCTATATCAATCACCAGAGACATACATCAACTCTATGCTTCACCAAAATCCCACAATTTTTCTCACAAGTTTTTGTGTAATTGCAAGATCAGTGAGTTTGGCTGACATTGTTTCTTGCTTGTCCTCTTTAATTCCTAGTACTCTTGTCACCTGGTCCGATGAGTACCGTGGAATCGCTCTCCGGCATCCTTCCGACCGATGTTATGCTCAAAATCCTTGCTTGCTTGCCGGCCCGGTCTCTTGTCCGGTTCCGGTGCGTCTCCAAGCCGTGGCGCTCGCTCTTGTCCGACCCGTTCTTCGTGACGATGTGGATGAGTCGCAGCGGGACAACCATCCTAGTAGTCCCGCTGGAATGGGGCAATCGCGACCAATGCTGCCTAGTGTACGAAAACGTGTACATAGGGATGAAGACTTTGAAGCTGCCATTCGGGAACAGATGGTTCTCGTTATCGGTGGTCGGCTCGTCCAGCGACGGCGCTCTGATTTGCTTGACCGGGCTTTCGTACTCACGCCGTCACGAGAGCAAGCAAGGGGTCATCCTGTGGAGCCCGTACATGGGAGAAATCAAGGCCCTCGGCAACGATGGCTTCGTGCAGTGCCGCCGCTGGCCCGTCTGCACTCAATCTCTAGTTCAGGGCGACAACACAGCATGCTGCCATCGATACGCCGTCCACGGGTTCGGGTACGAGCCGAATGCCAGGGACTACAAGGTCGTGAGGATTACTTATTGGTACGGCGACGCGGCGGGACAAGTTTATACTCTGACGAGGCCATGGCATGTCGAGGTTTACAGCCTAGGCAGGGACGCATGGAAGAGCCTGGGCAGGCCCAATTTCACCGCGACGGTTCGCGGCAATTCGCGGGCGTTCGTTAACGGTTCCGCGCATTGGCTCGCGGCGCCTTGTGCGAGCGCGACCTACAACTCGATCGTGGCCTTCAACATGGAGGACGAATCGTTCGGAGAATTCATCGGGCTGCCGCGGTCGGGAGATCTCGCGCAGTACTGTCTGTTTCCGAGGGGCAAGGCGACCCTCTCGGTATCGCGCGGTCACCTAGCTCTGATTGCTTTCCATGAGTGTATCTGGGGGGAATGCGGCGTCTGGGTGATGAAGGAGTATGGCGTGGCCGAGTCGTGGACCAAGCAGCATCGCATCGTGCTGCCGGTCGGGTCGGCGGCGGTCCAGGCGGCGCTGGGGCTCACCGGGCGGGGCAAGATGCTGCTTCGCATGGCGGATGAGAAGCTGGTGTGCTGTGATGCGGAGGATATGGAGATCTGTGAGGTTGGGATCCAGGGAGGCGGCCGCGATTCATCTTTTGATGTCATTGATCTGGAAGGAGCGGATCCTACTCTCGGCAACCAAGCCGGTGGAAGTTCAATGTTGACCATACCCAACCTCGAATAAAGAATTAGGTCTCCATACATTCGCAGAAAATCTATGTAGGCTTCTTCAAAAATAGATAATTTTCTAGATTTTGGTTTTTGGGTAGTTTTGAAGTTGTGTGCATTTTATAATATTGCCTAAGGTACTTATCGTATGAGCTCAACACTGATCTGCAAAAGATTGGTAAGAATTATTATGATTGATAAAGTTATGTATTCATATGTGTCATTTAGAAATAGCTGTTGTTGTGAATTTACAAATTCTCTTATATAGATGAATATATATATAATGTGAATGTCGCAGGAAATAATGCAATCTATTTCCTATGGATGGTGAAATTTCCTGATTTAGGATGAATATGTTATACTAAAGGACGATTTGTAGAAATTTATTCCTTTGCGCTCAAACTTTGTTCTTCCTCGTATCGTTCAATTCAAACGCCCGTCACGCTTTCATTGGACAATGAACTGATTCCATGCGCTTATTAACAGCCGCATAGATAAAAAGATTAGTGATAAAAGCCACCTTGGATTTTTTTTTTTTTGTCAAGTAAATATGTATAGATTTCCACCAACAAAGCTATACAATAAGGAGGAACTTGGAACCAGACTTACACTCATCAAGACAACATGTAATATGAGTGAAAGGGTGCCAAGTTCAAAACACAAAAAAAGAAAATACATAGTGATAACCAAGACAAACCAGGATACACCATCAAAACAAAACAATATCAGTTGCCATCCGCACCAAAAATAGTCAGATCCAAGCCCCAACTTCGTTGCAACCTTCTATTTGATGGAGTATCCGCCACATAGGTAAAAACCATGGCTTTGTCTTTAACCGCCTTGATAATATGGAGCTTCATAGACGGGATGTGGAGTGGTCGAGCACGGAAGATCATGTTGTTGTGGGTTTTCCATATAATATAGAATAAAGCACCAAAGGAGAACTGGGCGATCTCCTGATGAAATTCATTTCCTAGCAAGGAAGTAGTGGCCCACCCGATAAGGTCACTCCATGCACTATTCTGCCAAGGAATATTACATTTGCAAGCCCAAAACATAGCAAGAGTTGTAGAGACATGGCATCCAAAAAATAGGTGATTTATAGAGTTTGATTCCATATGACAAAAGGCGCAAGCTGCATAAGAAATTCTCCCATAAGATAATAGAAACATTTGAGTAGGGAGTCGGTTTTTGGTAATCAGTCAGAGTATAAACTGATGACGAGGGACTAGAGATTTGTTCCAAATAAAAGAATACCACGAGACAAATTGAGATTTTTGCCAAATTGCAGCCCATGCAGAGGCGATAGAAAACATACTGGAGGAGTGCTCCAACCATATGAATTTGTTTGGATCAGGAGTGAGTGCTGGGATCGAAAATTGCATAGCCCGAAGTTCTTGCAAAACTCCTTGGCTTGCTAGAGTGAAGAGATTTGTCACTTTAGCATGTTGCGGCAATCCCGAATGATAGATAAAATTATTGGAGAAAACTGCATTTAATGACCCTAGCTGAAGCCACGGATCAAACCTAAGGGACATCGAGAGACCATTCCCAATCCGCCATCTAAAGAATCCTTGGCTATCCTTCCTAAGGCCCAAAATTTTCGTCCACCCCCATGAGCAGAAAGTCGGTGCTGTGGTATCCTAGAAAATTTTCCTTTTGAGGTACATTGCGTGAATCCACTTGCACCATAATGACTCCTTATCAGTAAAGAGGAGCCATAGGTGTTTCATCATCGTTGCCTTGTTACCATCCCGAAGCTTGTGAAGACCTAATCCTCTTTCTTCCTTCGGGAGGCACACCTCCTTCCAAGCCACTTTAGCTCCTCTCGTGCCTAGGCCGGGTCCCTTCCAAAGAAACTGGCGGCATATTTGCTCTATCTTATCCAAAATCGAGCTAGGCAATATAAATGTGCTAGCCTAATATATTTGGATTGCTTGAAGGACTGACTTAATTAATTGAAGCCGGCCTGCAAAAGACAAAAATCTATGGGTCCAAGATTGAACCCTAGCCATAAGTAAACTTGCCAAGGCATTGCAATTCACTTTCCTAAGTCTCGCTCTAATAGGGACACCGAGATACAGTGAGCCTAATTGAAATCCCAAAGCTTGCCGAATTTGGTCACTAACCAACTCCATTCCTCTTGCTTAAAATATCTCACTCTTATGCAAAGTTTTCGTCACTAAAAGCTAAAACTGCAAAGCTAAAACAGCTTGGGGAAGACTAGCATGGAGGATGATAAGTTTTAAAACTTAATATTAAGGATGATCTTTATTTCCACTCCAACCCATTTGGTGCCAAGCGATCTTAAAAGAACTCAAAACATGTTAAAAAAAAAATTTCCACTTGGGCGATCATTAATCACACCATGGTTACTTCTTGTTCGATTGTAGCCCCTTAAGGCCACGATTGGTATTGCGAAAGAGTCGCTTGGATTTTATAGACAAGTTCTCTTATACTCTTTTGAGTGTTTTGTCGACGTGGGACTCTTTGGAGATGAATGCCTTGTCTAGGGGAAGTGAGTGTGAGAAATGGGAGTATATGGCTATTGGAGTTTTAGTCCCACATTGGATGGAAGAAGAAATTTGCAAGGAGGCTTGCTCTTTAACTAGCCAAAAAAAATAGAAAGCACATTTTAGAAGTCGTTAGGAGGCTTATCTCTTGGCCAAGAAAATCTTCAATTGAGAGACTTTAATTCAAATTTGTTTTATATATATGTGATTAAAAAATAAAATAGTCTATTTTAAAATTTATTAATAATTTTTAAAAAATAAATAATATATATTTTTAAAAATTGGCCCGGTTCCCCCTTAGGAACTAGGAATCAAACTGAAAAAATCACTGGTTCCATTCTAGAAAATCTATGTAGGCTTCTTCAAAAACAAGATAATTTTCTAGATTTTGGTTTTTGGATTGTTTTGTGTTTGTGCGCATTTTATAATATTCCCTAAGATACTTATAGTCCGAGCTCGACACTGATCCGCAAAAGATTGGTAAGAATTATTATGATCGATAAAGTTATGTATTCATATGTCATTTAGGAATAGCTGTTGTTGCAAATTTACAAGTTCTCTTTATATATATATATATAATTATATACATTTATATGTGAATGTTGCAGGAAATAATGCAATCTATTTCCTATGGATGGTGAAATATCCTGAGTTAGGATGAATATGTTATACTAAAGGACGATCTGTAGAAATTTATTCCTTCGCGCTCAAACTTTGTTCTTCCTCGTATCGTCGCACTTTCATAGGACAATGTACTGATTCCATGCGCTTATTAACGGCCGCATAGATAAAAAGATCAGTGATAAAAGCCACCTTGGAGTTTTCCGTCACTAAAAGCTAAAACAGCTAAGGGAACAACTAAAACAGCTAAGGAAACAACTAGCGTGGAGGATGATGACATACAACTTAAAATACAACTTAAAATTAGAGGTGATCAGTTCCGATTTTACGTCGAGTGAGAACCAGACCACTTAGTATAAGAATTGCAAAACTGAAAATTGGGCTGTACCATCGATTCCAATCCAACAAAACTAGTCACTTTATTTCCACTATAATAGCTGTGCTCCAACCCACTTGGCGCAAGCCATCTTAATAGAACTCAAAACACATGATTTAGCATGTAAAATACCAAACTCCTCAATTGTGCGATCATTAAACACAGCATGTATACTTCATGTTCAAGCATAGCCCCTCAAGGCCATGAACGATATAACCAAGAAACACGCTTGGCTTGGGTTTAATAGACAAGTTCTCTTAAACTCTGAGTGTTTTGTCGATGTGGGACTCTTAGGATATGAATGCCTTGTCTCTTGTGAGAGAGAGAGAGAGAGAGAGAGAGAGAAATGGGAGTGTGGCTATTGGAGTTTTAATCCCACATTGGGTGGAAGTTGCTCTTTAAGTAGCAAAGAACAAGGAGAAGATTTTGTGGTCTCTTGCCCAAAAAAATCTTCAATTGAGAGACTTTTCTGTAATTCAAATTTATTTTATATTTATGTCATTAAAAAATAAAATAATCTATTTTAGAATTTATTAATAAGTTAAAAATAAATAAATAATACGTATTTTAAAAAATCAACTGGACCAAACCGGCTAGTCCGGTCCGGTCTTGGTTTGGGTAGTCCATCATGCTTAACCCTACTTAAAATGCACGAAATGAGATTTTGAAGGCTCAAGATCCGAATTGATACAAGTTTTAGGAATCCTATTGTAATTGTCCCATTCAAAATGATAGTGAGTTCATGGGTTCTATATATGAGCTCGAGAAATCTAATTTATTGGCATCTCAAATGAGAGCATGCCTATGCAAATAAACTGTCTTCAAGATAAACAATTTTCAATAGTTTTGGACCGGTTATTTTTATATGATCGATCTTAATAATATTCAAGATATAGCCTATATGGGCTATTTGCACGGTCATTTTGGCTAAAAACACTCCTTTTTAAATAGAAGTGACTAGTATGCCCTATATTCTCTATCGCCCTTTTTTCTTTCTCAGTTTCCTTTTCTCATTATGGAGAGTTTCATCGGAAATCATCCCCTCTTATTAGTTTCTTGCCACCATCTCTTCCATTGATCTAGTGTTTATCCATGATTTCATCTTCTAAATGTTAATAGATGACAAAGTTTTGTTAGTTTGAGGACGTAAGAAGATTAAGGTAAAATGTTAAACTAGATCTTCATCTATCTTAGGTACAAATTTTTCCTTTAGGATTGCATCGAAGGTTCCATTTTTTTTTTGTGGAAAATAAATGATTTGAAAAATATTTTCTAAAAGGGATTGTCTATCTCCCTTAAAATAATTGGTCAATGGAAAATATTTTAAGGGAGATAGACAATATATGTCCAAATATTTTCATAAACTATAAAATATTTTTCAATCATTTTTCTTAAAAATACCAGTAATTATTTTTAGAATAATATTTTTCAAAATGGAGCTGAAGTGTTTCATGATTTGTTACGAGAAAATCAAATTCGTGGAGAAACTAGGAATAATTTTTTTATCTCCTCGTTCAATCTTTTGTTAATGTTCTGAGAATAATGCCACACTTGTCATCCTACGTTAAATTACCAATATTTATTTAATTATTAACACCATCGTAAGCGCAACATTAATTTACCAGTATTTATTTCCACAAACTTTAAAATAAATGAATATATAATCTCAAGAAAAAAATTATTTCTAAATTTAGCAAATCATTTCAACGACAATCAAACATTTTCTAGTCATTATCGTGACAATATCTATTTTGTCCCTTGAGTAACATTTCTATATCTTTTCTTTCATTAAAGTAGTCTCAGTCTGAAATTTCTTTCTTGCCACAATATTGCATCTGCAGCAATTTATTATGGCAATTTCAGGACAAACTTCTCCCGCCACTGGAACATTAGGTTAATCCAGTTGCATAATAAAAAAAAAAAAATTTGTGTTCCGACACTGGTATTTTTGCTGAGATTCAAGGAACCATCACACACGCATCCTCCTATATTAAATTAGCAATATTTGCTGAATTACTAACAAATTAGTTATCATACAGATGAATTATCAAAATGATTTTCCCGGCATATCAACGTGTTGAAGTTACAAACTCTCGTGCGAAATTAGTAACTTTATCATATTACCAACCAGTTTGAGATTACCAAAATTTTTGTTTGGCCACTTATCGTGTTACCGATATTGAATATTTCTTATTTCGAAATTACCAAATTCTCTTATAACATACCAATTCCGATGAAATTACCCAATTCTCTTTATACGACTGACGTGGTCTGACCAATCAACATTGTCCACGTGGTGTGCCTCGCAATCAACCGCGCATTAGAATTTGAAAATTCTCACACGTCATCATCATAGTTCATACATGGCATGCGATACCTCTGGCGCAAAAAGTTCCTTCTCATCTGTTAAAAACGACTTAATTACAAGTTGCTCTTATCATCCAGCCGTATCTGGGCTAGAATCTGGAACAAAATCATGTATTATGTAAATGGAAAAGTAGATTGCCTTCCTTTGAACCAACCTAAGTTCGAGATTTTTCTTTTCTTTCCCGTTGTCCTATTTATTATATCCATGTAATTTTTCTTAATTTTTTGGCCGGCTTGTGCCTATATAAAGGCTCCATCAGTCACCACAAACACACATCAAGTTTTTGCTTCACCATAGTCTCACAAGTTTTCTCATAAGTTTTTGTCTAATTGCAAGATCAGTGAGTCTGACCGGCACTGATTCTTGCTCTTGTCCTCTTTAATCCCTAGCAATCCGTCTCCCGGTCCATGAGTACCATGGCATCGCTCTCCGGCATCTTTCCATGCGATGTCGTGGTCGAAATCCTCGCCCGCTTACCGGCCCGGTCTGTCATCCAGTTCCGGCGTGTCTCCAAGTCGTGGCGTTCGCTCTTGTCCGGGCGGTACTTCGCGACGATTTGGTTGAACCGCAGCGGTTCTTCCCTCCTGGTGCTCCCGTTGGAGTGGGATAATCGCGACGAGTGCTCTTTAGTGTTCGAGAACGTGACCATCGGACGGCAGCATTTGATGCTGCCGGTGAGCAACCAATGGCTTTCGTTATCCTTGGTCGGTTCGTCCGGCGACGGCTCTCTGATTTGCCTGGCCGGGCTTTCTTACGTACGCCAGGGCACGAGCAAGCTATCCATCATCCTGTGGAAACCGTTCAGGGACGAAGTCAGGTTCCTTAGCCAACATGGTTACATCTATTGCAACCATCGGTCCCTTTGCTCCGAATCTCAACTTCTGGGCTACAGTTCGGGATGCTGCGATCAGTATCAGGTCCATGGCTTCGGGTACGTGCCGAATGCCCAGGACTACAAGATCGTGAGGATTACTTATTCGCGCGGCGGCGCTGCTGCTGCTCCGATAAGGCCGTGGCATATCGAGGTTTATAGCCTAGGCCAGAACAAATGGACGAGCCACGGCAGGCCCAGCTTCACGTGGATGATCCGTGGCAATTCGCGGGCATACGTTAACGGGGCGGCGCATTGGCTCGCGGCGCCTACAGAGGAAGCGCTTTACGACTCGATCGTGGCCTTCGGGTTGGAGGAGGAATCATTCAGGCAAGTCTTCCCGCTGCCCCGAACCGGGTATCTCTCCCAATTCTCTCTGCATGCGAGAGGCAAGGCGACGCTCTCGGTGCTGCACGGTTCGCTGGCCCTGATCGCCTTCACTCTCTGGAACCGAGAGGAATGCGGCATCTGGGTGATGGGGAAGTACGGCGTGGACACCTCCTGGACCAAGCAGCATCACATCGTGCTGCCGATGGGGGCGACGTGCCGAGCGGCCCTGGGACTGACCTGGCACGACAAGATTGTGCTGCGCATGGTGGATGAGAGATTGGTGTATTTTGATTTGCAGGGTGCGCAGATCACTGAGGTCGGAGTCGAAATTGACGCCAACGAGTCATCTTTCGATGTCATTGATTTGGGAAGAGGAAATCCTACTCTCAGGAACCAGGGGGATCCAGGCTTCCCGTTGCCCATGCTCGACCTGGAATGAAGATTCAGGTTGCAATACATTTACAGAAATTAGCATATGCTTTTCGAAAATAGATGATCATATATTATTATTATCGTTTTGATGTTATGCGCATTTAGTTATAAGGTACTTATCGTCTAATGTCAGCAGCTATCGCCAGAAGAGTCATAAGAATTAGTATGATTAATAATCTTTTTCGTACGTGTCGTTTAGAAATAGTTGTTGTGGTGGAATTACATATTTTCTTATATATATAAATATGTGTATGCGTGTGTTTCTTTAGAAATCGAGACCTGTCCCGATTAGTATAATACCTTTTGACAAATGTTGATTTTTCGGTTTTTAGTCAAACAGGTTTAGGGGCGATTGTGGTAGGAATTAAATTGCGCAACAACGATCGAGAACAACAAAATTTGAATTTTTGTGATGATGATCGTGTCTTACGACAATTATACATGGCTTTATAAACTACAAAGCATAATCGCTCACAAGCGGTAAATATTCTAATGACGATTACAACCGCATCTCTATAACTTTAAGGTTCATCATCATATGTCGACCGATATACAGGTGGTTACAACTTCTCGAGTCACTAGACTCGACTATCGATCGACATCTTTATCTTTAGTCGATGTCTTCATTCTATCTCTTTTCTTCTTCTCCCTCGACACTTAGCTAAATCCGTTAAGGGATAATTATCGACCAAATCAAACTTAATACCGAACTCAAATTTTGGTGTAAACATATATCCCCTTTTAAATATTTGAAAAGGTACATTGAAAGGCCGTGTTCTCCTCCGAGGAAGCATTTCCCACATCGTATACACGGCCAACATGGTGTAACCAATCCATATTGTCGACTTGGTTTGTCATTGCCACGTTATACTCCAGTCTCATAAAGTACCTTCCCATTTTCTAGACACGACTTAATTACAAGGTTGCTCTTTTCGTAGATGGAGAATCCGATTACCTTCCTCAAAATCAACTCGAGTTTGGGATTTTCTTTCCCCCAATGGCGTCCTAGCAAGAATGCTAATTTTATCCATGTTTTTCCTTTTTCGATTCTTAATTTGTTGCCGCGTTTTGCTTATTTAACGAACGGCTCTTTCCATGACCACCACCAGCACATATCCAGTTTTTGCTCCACCAAAGTCCCAAAATTTTCCTCACATGTTTGGTCTAATTGCAAGATCAGTGAGTGTGATCGACACTGTTCCTTGCTATTGTCCTCTTCAATTCCTAGCACTAATCATCTCCCGGTCCCCCCGAGTGCCATGGAATCGCTCTCCGGTACCATTCCGTCCAATATCATGGTCGAAATCCTGGCTTGCTTACCGGCCCGGTCTCTCGCCCGGTTCCGGTGCGTCGCCAAGTCGTGGCGTTCCCTCTTGTCCGAGCCGTACTTCCTGACGATGTGGATGAACCGCACCGGGACTTCCCTTCTGGTGGTCCCGTTGGAATTTGAAAATCGTGACCAGTGCTCTTTAGTGTTCGAGAATGTGACCTTCGGGAAGAAAACTTTGACCCTGCCTCTGGAGGAGATATGGTTTTCGAATTCCGTGATCGGTTCGTCCGGCGACGGCGCCCTAGTTTGCTTGACCGGGCTCTCGTACACCCGCCACCGTGCGAGCAAGCAAGCCGTCATCCTGTGGAGCCCGTTCACCGGCGAAGTCAATGTCCTCGGCAACAAGGGTTGCGTCCATTGCCGCCGTTGGCCCGTCTGCACCGAATCTCTGATTCAAGGCTACAATTCAGCATGCTGCCATCAATATCTGGTCCATGGTTTCGGGTACGAGCCGAGTGCCGGGGAATACAAGGTCGTGAGGATTACTTATTCTCATGGCATCGGGAGGCAAGCTGATACTCCGATACAGCCATGGCTTGTCGAGGTTTATAGCCTAGGCAGCGATACATGGAAGAACCTGGGCAGGCCCGATTTCACCTGGACAGTTCGTGGCAATTCACGGGCATTTGTCAATGGCGCCATGCATTGGCTCGCCTCGCCGACGGTGGATGCGCCTTACAACTCGATCGCGGCCTTCGATATGAGGGAGGAAGCATTCAGAGAAGTCATGGAGCTGCCCCGATCGGAAGATCTCTCGCAATTCTCTCTGAATCCGAGAGGCAAAGTGACGCTCTCGGTGTTGCGCGGTTCGCTGGCTTTGATTGCTTTCGGCATATGGAACCGAGAGGAATGCGGCATTTGGGTGATGAAGGAGTATGGCGTGGCCGAGTCCTGGACGAAGCAGCACCACATCGTGCTGCCGGTCGGGTCGACGGTCCGGGCGGCGTTGGGACTCACCGGGAATGGCAAGCTTTTGCTTCGCATGGTGGATGAGAAGTTGGTGTACTGTGATGTGGAGGATGGGCAGATCAGTGAGGTTGGAATCCAGGGAGGCGGGATTGACTCATGTTTTGATGTCATTGATTTGGGAAGAGGAGATGCAACTCTCAGGAACCAAGCGGGTGGAAGTTCAATGTTGACCATGCTCAACCACCAATAAAGAATTAGGTTCCATGAATTTACAAAGATTCACTATGCTTTTCAAAAATAAATAATTTAAACTAGTTTCGATGTCGTATGGCTAGATCTAGGAGAGGGTTGCCTAGTTTTGACTAGGCGCCGGCGACTCTATCGGCCACAGGTGGGAGGGAGCCCTCTTGCTTGTATTTTTTTTTTTTTAAGTTTAAGTTTTTCCTGAGTCTTTTTTATGAAAAGAAAAGGGTAGGAAAAGATAAAAAGGGAAAAAAATTCTAAATATGAAATTGCTTTTCACCCGCTAGTGAGTTCAGGCCTATTTTTGAAATTGATTTAATCACTTCAGGCTCTTATTTTGAAGAATGATGGCATTTCTGGTCGGGTCTTCATTTGTAATAATGTTTATTTCATACCCTTATTTGAAAAGTAAAAGCACTCCGGGCCTTTATTTAGAACTTTCTCTATCATGATACATTGCTCTATGTCTTGTTTGTTCTTTCCTGATCCATATGAATAACATGGAATTGCTATCCCATATTCTTCCGCCGGATGTTATCGATAAACTACTCGTGCCGTTGCCGGTCAAGTCTCCGGTCAAAAATCTCATCCAAACTGGACTTTGCGACGTAGTGAACGGATCGCCGACGAACCGGTCTGCTAGCAATCCGGTCGAGTACATCCCGGCGTGGAATGTGTTCTTTCGTATGCGCAAACGTGCGAATGGGCCCAAAAATACGACAACTCCGTTTGCTACCAAGGTCGCTGCTGATCCATCATCTATGGCGACTTCATCCGATTATAGTACCCTAATTTACTTGATGAAGCTCTAACCTGAAGGCGATTGCATGATTAAAGCAAGTTGTTACCATGGGCAAATGCAAGATTCTTGACAACGATGGTTAAGTCAATTGCGGTTGGCCTTTGCCGCACCCAAAGTAGCACCGACACCGACATGTGACACACGACACGACACGATACGATACTATATGCTAATACGTTGTTTATAAAAAAAAATAGAGAACTCCAACAAGTTGTGACACGTTGTATACATGATAAATTATCATTTTCATAATTATTTGAATCAAATTAATTTGATTCAAATTTACAAATAAATAGAAAATAAAAAAAACCTTATAATGAATTTACATTAGAAATATTAATCTCCCATGTGTTAATATCATTCATTGTTTCAATTTGATTAATTCGATTTCATTTCAATAATTCATAAAACATAGAGGAAAAAAATCAATCCATATTCTGAATTCACGTGCAGTGTGTCGGAAAAGAAGAGAAAAAAAAACAAACTTATGAGGTGAATTGTGTATTATGAGAAGTGAGAATCAAAAGAGAAAAGAATATTAGATTTTTCTTCTTTCCCCATTTATTATTTTTATTATTTATTAATTTTTTTAAATGTATATATTTTGACTACTCATTTATTAAATTTTTTTAAAATTGACCCGTACGTGTCGAAATCACGTATTGGAATTTTGAACTTGTGTGTTGGAATTCCGGACTCAATTGTCAGGAGAGTTGACTAGTGTTAGATTTTTCGACACTCGTTAACCAAGTATTAGACATGTCTCAGAGTGTCCGACACGACACGAAAGCTCTTAGAAGATATCGGTGCTTCCTAGGCTGCATCACATTTCCTATTCAAGGCTACACTACTGGATGCTGCAGTCAATATATTGTTAATGACTGCCGGGGATCGTAAAGTTATGAAGATTGCTTATTTGTGCCACAATGCGAGAGGGCTTTATGCGCCAAATGAGAACATCCAACGTCGAGATTTATAGTCCAATCAGCGACGCATGGAGAAATTTGGGGAACCCCATTTTACGTGCTTGGTTCGAGGCAATTCGCAGGCATTTGTTGAGGATAAGTGCATTGTTGGCAGCGTCAGGAAAGCACGCGAGATTCAGTTCCATAGTGTCGCTTTTTTTTTTTTTTTTAGAGGAGGAAGTACGGGGAGAAGTCATGCTTCCAGATTCCTAATATCTCTATAGACTCCATCTAGATTCAAGAGGCATAGCGACGCTCTTGGTAGGGATGAACATGGTCTGGGTGGACGTTTCCCACCCTAGAGCCGGAAATCATGCACCAAGGATTGGTTCCGAAAAATTAAAATCAGGAACTGCTTGTTGGGACCCACCTGAGAACGGGACCGGCTCTTGTTACTTTTTTTGTATTGCGTACTATGGAAACGTTTGCGCCATTTGGGTGATGAGAGATTATGCTTGGTGCGATGTAGAGAACACGCAAGCCAGTGAGGTCAGAGTCCGGGGAGACTAGCGGTCAGGATTCGATGTCGTTGGTTCCGGCGAAGAAGGAGAACCTAGTCTTAATTTGCCCCAAACACATTCTGGTTACTACTAATTACTATTGGCAAACCTCTCATGCTCTGCAATGTCTATCTTCTGGAAGTTTGCATTGAACTTTTGAGAGGATTCACCAGCTGTCCAGGGCTAAACTGCTTCATTAGTGTTACGGTCTTTCCCTTCTTTTGACAACTCCATCCAAGAGTCCTCTCTTGTTGAAAATGTACATATCTCATCGTCAACGAAGACCTATAACCAGAAATGAATGAGCCAAACGTTTATTCGACTTATTTAACATGGGCGAAATTAAATAATGATTTTAAGTAAACATTAGCTCGCTTACATAGTAAGCAAATTATTATTTAACTTTATTTTTTCCTCTGCTGATGGCAATAAGGGAGTTAGATATATGATTTAAGACTTAGATGAAATAATCAGGGTCAATATCAATGAAATTCAGTTGATTATGCTTGCTTTCTTATATACAAAGAGATTAAAGGTTCATTTGTTTAAAGGAAAACTATTTTCAAGAAAATATTTTCCGATTTTTCTATATTTGGATAACGAAAACTAATTAATTTATGGAAAACATTTTGGGTAAACTGAAAATAAGTTTAGATTGGGAAATATGACCTTTTTCCTTTGACAAGAAGGAGATCATTTTCTCTAAACCACCAAATATATGAAAGTTCATCATTTTTTTGAAAATTATTTTTAAGGAGAATATTTTCTTTTATCATGAATTTTTTTTTTAAAAAACAAACACACTTATAGTAGGGATATTTGACATTGATTACTCGTTCCAAAATAAAGCCAATTGTAAGCTTAGCATGATTGTTTTATTATTTGACATATGGTGGCAAGAATTTCATTATCCAAGAGCAAGCGTTAGATCATTTAGATACACGTATTTAAGTTTGGGCGTGGGCTATTTCCGTCCCTCCCTTATACGACTAAATTCATCGCACTTTTGTTAGATATACAAAGTCCGTCTTTGGGTGGTTTCCATATGTCACGCCCCAAACCCCAGGCACACAACAATCCCTTACCATGATCAATTGAAAGCGACGTCTTAGGACTTGTCGACGACCATTCATTTTTAGTCTTTCATTCAACGCAAGCGGAAGGCGAATCATCCCCAGTCCAACAGTCAATAAAACAATCACATAGGGATAGAGGGATAAACAACATGATAACATAATTACTCATTTATATATTCATATTGGACTAACTCACGGATGATCGTTTTCTGATTTACAAGCCCGATTACGTGGGCCGATCCATCCACTAAGCCTGACCAAAAAGAAATTAGGCTCAGCTAATCCATCTATACAAAAAGAACCATTGGTTCTCGACTACTATTACTCTGACCCATTGGACTCGGGCTTCGTAGGGTCCTAGTATGGGTTATCATAGTTCGGGTCAATCACTGGAGGAGCGGCTGCGGGTTCTCCACTGCACCATGCTCCATGGGATCCCAATCATTGTCTTTAGGGCCTCTACCGGGCAGCCCATCGAAACCTCGTAGGGGATCGATCAGCATATCGTCCTGCCGGATGTACCACACTAAGAACCGATGGAGTATCCATTGCCCCAGTCCCTTATCCACCCAGATGGTGGTGATGTACTTCTCATATAAATGCACTCGACCTGGGAGTCGGTGGTGCGTCACAATGATCTCCCAATCTTGGGGGACTCCAAACCGCACTAGCGGGGGCGCCATCCTAAGGGCCTAAAAAATGTTAACCACAACGGATTGAGATAAAATCTCAGCGAGTTTTTCCTCTAAGCCCCGATTAGTACACCAATTAGACCCGGGGTATCTCTCTAGAACCATCTCTCACATAACCCAACCACAACAACTAGCAGTCAGCAATAAAATAACAGGTATGGTCAACCAACAATCAAAAGCCGGTTCGCATACAACCTTACTCGGTATGCCATATTATGCACGTTATAAATCAACACAATACATGCAATGCACATGGACATTAGATGATGAAGTTCACCAATCACATGTGAGTTGTGTCTTGCCACACCCTGCACGTTATCGGTTCATGCGTGCGTGCTATAAACAATGATGTGATCACCTCATGCATAATCGGAACCAATGATGCGATGTTTCTTATATATTCTAGCATCCACACGTGTTTCGATTATTACTGCCTCACATGGCTATAACCGAACTCCCATCGGTGTCTACTAGCATAGCCAGGTATCGCCTTCTCCCATGAGGCGCGGTTATGTCAAGGGACCCCCGCCCAAGATGGCATTCCATAAGGAGTATGGGTCTGGTCTCTACCGCGACTCCATATCCGGATCCTCACTGGGTCTTCGATAAATCAGACTATCACCCCCCGGATTGCTGCCGGGGCGGCGGGTTTAACTTAATGATTACGTAAGCACATTACCACAACCCATTTATTATTTTTGAGCATTAGTCAATGCATACATGCTTGCATATAAAACTCACATCCTTTCTCATAAAAACGATCCATTTTCGGTATCCCTCGGACAAACCATTTTTTTCCCTTTTTGTGAAAATCACACGATTCAAGCGGATATTCATGCAATGCCACATCCATTTCACTTCATAAAATCAAGACACATGAAATGTGCACATTTTTAATTTCAGATGAATAGTGCATGAATAGTGAAATTTCAGAATTTAATAATTAAATAATTAAATTCAGAAATTAATTAAATCATTAAATAAAAAATAAATCACATTAATAAAGAAATTAAGGCAAAACATGCTTAATTAGCACATAACACTCAATTAAGCCTAATTAAGCACAATTAAGCATAAATAAGCAAGATTAAGCTAAACTAATCTTAATCATTTATCTAACCATCGATCTTAGGGCTAATACACTTAATTAAACATCCTAAACAGCCCTTAATACTAATTAACCCAACCCTAATTTAGTTTAGGCACTAACTAATAGATTAGGAGCTAAACTCACCCGTTAAGTGGGCTAGAGACGCGGACGTGGTGGCGACGACGAGGGTGACACTTGAGGACCTCTACCATGATGATCCAAGGCAGTCCCAGGACTGAGAACAATAGCAATAAACTTGAAATCCCCTTGAACTTCTGAAAATAGCAATGCTTGAAGAGGAAAGTGGCTGACCAGAGTTGAACAGGCTGCTTGGAGCTCTGGCGAGTGATGGGCCGATGACCAGCAACACCTGAGGGTCGAGGGGGGAGTTGTTGATGGTTGGGATGGGCGGTGGTTTGGTTGAAAATGGAAGAAAACAGTAGCAAAAGTGAAACTAGATAGTAGGGGCGCTACAGTAAGTAGTCCAGCGAACAGTGACTTCCGACCGTCGTATGGAACGACTGGCGGCTTTGTTCGAAAAACAGCCAATGCCATCTAAACGGATTTTCTGTTCTGTACACGATGGCGGGTGGCACGGGATGTGATTCACATGGGAAGGCCATGAACAATTCGATTTTCAATGGAAGGTCAGAAGCTGAAATTGCAAGAAGGAAGGGAAAACAAGGAGAGAATGTCACACCCTGACTCTCGAGCTCGCGGCAACCCCATTTTACTTGAGGTTTAGTTGCATGACGTCCTAGGTATTATCGTTGACCAATTCATTTTATCTTGTAATTATGCACATGCGGAAACGAATAACTCCCAAACCAAACAGTAGGGATAACAACAACAGCAGTAGAGAAAAGACAAACACCATTTTTATATATTTGAAGGTTACTTAATACATCGACAAATACATACACGCCTTACTACAGGCGACAAGCTAAGGCCTACTCAAAAAAGGATCGGCCTAGCTAACCTAACACTGTACAAGTGCCTACTCGCTGGCCTCGAAGGGATCGCTCTCTTCGGTCCTTGAGTACTGCATCATCTAGGGCCGGAAAAGGTTAACCACGACGGGTTGAAATAAACTCAGCAAGTTAAAGTTCTAACCCCCGGTTAGGAACTTCGCTCGCCTCAGGAGTTTAACATACAACCTAATTCAGCAGTTAGCATAATGCGGAGAGACAAAAGCATAGGACAGTTCAATAAGCAGACACAACCATAGGCGATCTTACCTGGCCATAGCACATGTGACCTGTAGAAATTATCATTTAACTCATCACGATATTAAGAGCATGCGAATAATCAGAGCATCTCACACAGCTTTCTCATATCTCACACTCACACATGCTCCGATTATTACGCCTCCTCTTAGGCCACAGCACAACCTTATGGTTGGCGGTCCTAGCTAAACCAGCTTTGTCCTCTTTACCTTGAGACATGGCGACGTCAAGGGCTCACTCCCAAGACAACATTCCTGAAGGAGCATAGGACCTGTCCACTATTGCAGCCCCGCAACTGACAAAGGCTCGGGACCCGCCTCCATACCGCAGTCCCACATAGAACCCTTCCTTGTCAGGCATCCGACCGAAGTCAAGCGACCCACTGGCCACGGCACAACCCCATAAGGATTGGCGGTTTTGCGGCAACCCGTGTTCCCTCATTTAATGTGATCATGCAACACATCATCAAGCAATCCATTTATATCTTTGTTCTGTCATGAATGTAACATTACTCATGCTCATATGACATGCCATTTCAGATAACCCATGTAATATGTCATGCGATCTCACTCGACAATTTCCAAAATTCAATTTCCAATCAGCATTCAATCACGCACATTCCCTAACTCTCGAGAATAACTCAACAAATCAAACACTTTCACTTCCACTCGGTCTTCGATCATGCATTTCATCATTATTCACGCATATAATTAACAATCAGCACTTCAAGAAAGCATAACAACAAAGAACACATCAATTTGAAACCAAAATTTGTTTATGTATGAATAGTGATTGTGAACAGTAATCGTGAACAGTAATCATGAACAGTAAATTCGTCAGAAATTAAATAAATAAATAAAAATAAATAAACTTAACCATGGTTAACAAATTAACTCAACCCTAGTTAATCTAACCTAACCATGATTAACTTTTAATCTTGGTTACTTTAATTAATTAACCTTAGTTACTTTATTACTAACTATGGTCAATTAATCTAACCTTAGTCAGCTTAATTAACCAATCAACCTTAATTAATCACAAGCACACAAATACACTAATTAACCCATAAGCAAGATTAACCCCTAAAAAAGGATTAGGAAATTAACTTACTTGGATCGGAAATCTGGCGATACCAACGCGTAGAGGGGAATGAGGGCTACGAGGGGTAAGCTCGGGGACGACAACGGATGACAAACGACGGCCGAAACGGGCCAAAATCACTGCTGGTCTGGCAGTGCAGAAAAGGCTGAAACGGGTGGTCCGGGGCGACTAGGGGTGACCGGGGGTGTGCAGCTGGCTTCCTAACTTCTAGGACTACACTTTGGGTAGTAGCGGCGGCTCCGGTGACGGCGGCAAGGCTGTTTTTGGGTTGGAAAACGGCAAGGACAGCAAGAAACAACAGAAATGGAAGAGAAAAAGGAAGAGAAAAAGGGAGAGAAAGAGAGAGGGCTGGCTGCTGCACGAATTTTGGGTGAGAAAGAGGAGAGAGAAGGAGCTGCTAGAGACTTGGATAAGGCCAAGGCAAGTGGGCAAGCCACTTGCTTCAAGAACCAATCAAAAACAATAAAAAACAAAGCCCACTTGGGCACAAAAGCAAAAGGCCAAAAGAGAGAAGCTCATAGGCCGAGGAGGGAGAGGAACTTGGGCCAGTTTGGGCCCCCTTTGGGCTGGGCTGGATGGGTGCAAGGCCCATTGGGTCGCCGGTCTTGGGCCGGCCCACCTGCGGGCCCAAAATCCGGTCCAATTTTTCATTTTTTTTTGACACTTCCGTGTCCAACGGAAAATTCCAAAATAAATGAGGCGATATCCAAATAATTAGTCCTGACATCACTGAGAAGTTGGTTCCCAAAATCGAATTAAAAATAAGGGCTAAATTGAGTTGATTGTGACCATAGTACAATTTGGATTATCGGGCGCCCTTTTAGGACTTTCCTCACTTTTGACCCGTGGTCAATCATTCTTTGATCCACGTTAACGTAAATTCTCGAATCGGGGACGTCCCTTGATTGTCATGTGATCCCGGGGGCTCAATTGATAATCCCGAGTACCATATGAAAATGATTCGGTTTAACGTTGTTCGTAGTTCGTATCGAAGTCGTGCGGAAATCACCTGCAGTTCGACTTCGTACTTCTACTGAATCGATATATTTCCATTTCCTTAATATTCTAGTACTTAGAGGATATCATTCCCGCCTAGGTCCTCATGGTCGAAGGATTCGTTCCTGATTGAAATTGCGAGTCGAACGCGTATCGTTTCCTAATGGCGTCTCTCTGTAATCCGTTATCCACGAACACACAGTTCATAATATTTGTACTAACCAGGCCTTCGACTAACATTGCTATTTTATAAAATCCTAAAATGGAGTTGATTTTCAAGATGTTACAGAGAAGGGGCTGCGATTTTTGTGTGATCAAGAGGAGGGAGAAAGAGTGCAATGAACTGCTAAAAATCTTTCGTTAATGGCATTAATGGCTACTTCAACTTCACATGCACATTACCTCATCTTCTCTCTCTTCCTTTTGTCTCTTCTCAATAATATCTAGAGGCAAAATGGTCATTTCCACACTGCACAATTCCCAAACTGCCCTTGGGCTGAAAATGAAATGCAGGCCTAGGAAATGAGCTGGGAAATGGGTAGGAACAGACTCGGGAATTTGTTGGGCTCGAATTGGCTCAAGTTTGGATAACGAGCTAGGAAGGGTGAGGGGTCGGTTGGGTCTACGGGCTCGCTCGTTTGTCTCGGTCTTCCACGGTGGTTGTCCCACCTTAGGCATGAGGCCCTCACTGTTCTTGCCTGGCCCTCGTTCTCGTAGGCTCATTTCCTCGGTCCGAAAATTCTTTTCCCAAAAACTCAGCTCAACCGACACTGTCGATTGTCAAGGAAGTATCGTCCAAAAGTTCATCTAGGACATTCTTGAAAATTTAAAGTCCAATCTTGGATTCTCATGTCTTGTCAATTTCGCCTAAATGTCATTTTGGTATTATTCAAATTGACAGGCGGCTTCAAGAATTCACATGTAATCGACTCGTGCCAAACCACGTTCAAGACTTCTCGACACATGGACGTCCTTAATGACGTGAAATTGCGAAGGATGGATTCATATTTCAAAGTGCACGATTACCAAAGATCGATATAGGGCCGTTCGCAAGTTCAATAGCAGTAGACGGAATCACCTATCGTCCCATTATTTCTGTCTGCGAATCGACTTCTAGTCATCCTTAGAATTGGCTTGCATGGCTACAAGATTGTCCTTACGCAAGTCTCACTGTCGAGTCGTTCTCCCAGGTCAAGTTCTTTAGTTGCACGAGTTCTGTTCTCAGTAACCTTTCCCCTCAAGGTCAGTATCTCGGAAATGATTAGGTCTAGGTGAGATCAACCAACAATGCATTGGCAAAATTCACGTTCATTTATCCCTTAAAGGGTTTGAATTTCAGGACGTCACACCATATTTTTACAGTTTTCTTCAATTAAGTTAATTTCAAGAAAAAGAATTGTAGAAGCATCATAACTCTTGTATAACATTTACTTGAGTAACACAAATTTTTTCATTCACTTAAGCGCCATATGGAAATAAAATCGATTATTTGAGTGCCATTTCAAAAAAATTGCCATATGTGGATTTTTTGCATTTGTCAAAAAGAAAATTGATTTATATATATATTTGTGCGTTGAACACAAAGGCGTCACCCTCTGCTAGCGGGGCTATGAAGGCCTTGGGTGAGGCCATCACCGGTTGTGGGCAATGACCTTCACGCCATCATCTATGGTTGATGAGGTTGTGATGGCCTTACCCAGGGCCACGACACCCTTGCTTGCAGGTGTAAAGGCTCTCATCTAGATTTGGTGAGGGCCTTCACTCCCTCGCCATAGTTAGCGAGGCCATGGTCGCCCTAGGCAAGGCTATCGTGGCCTCATCAATCGTGGGTGAGATCACAAAGGCCCTCCCTAGATTTGGGTGGGGTTGGTAGCAGATTGCCCGATGAGAAAAATTGTTGATGGCACTTAATTAATTTATTTTTCAAATTTGTGATACTTAATTGAACGATTTTCAAATTTGTGGTACTTAAGTAAGCGAAAAAAAATCTATAAAATTTGTTAACATTAGTATTGATGGTGCTATGTAGGACAATCGGTATTCACATATGGCACTTAAGTGATCAATTTTTTAAATTTGTGGCATAATGACTGAAAAAAGAAGTTATGTTACTTATATAAGCATTATACGAAAGTTATGACACTTGTATTTTCTTATCCCAGTTATTTTCCTATTTTAAGTTTCCTTCACAATTAAACTTGCTGTTTAGAAAATAAAAAATGACCTCTTCTTCTTCACTGCTCTTATCTTAACTTACGTATTCTTCGTCACTCAGATATTGAAGGCTCACTTTTGTGGTCAATTTGTTATTTGTTATGTTAAATTATATCTTAAGTTTTAGCCTGTGTATGAAATCCGTGCACAGTGGAATCACCATGGTATCAACGCCACAACAATTGGAGTAGAAGCAATATATAAATTGTGACATCCCAACCTTGTATATGGCCAATCCAACTGATTGGGATATAGTTAGATGGATAATTTTAAATGTACAACCTATATAGCTCACAAATTAATTAATCCATGTTTGCCATCGTTTATTTGGATATCAAATCATGGCTACTCTAATCAATGGTGATAAATATCAGTTGGATACAAATGAATATATGCTGTGCAATCTATAAAAATCCTAGGTGGGATGCACACATTTTTGTTTCAGAAGCTTCATGACCTCTTTTTTAAGTTGATATACAATTCTTTGCACGTATGATTAGCATTATAAACATGAAGTATGATGCAATTCATGAGTCAATCTTTCAAATCAATAGGAATTGAGTACTTATATATTTAGGATGAGTTTGTTTCACAAAAAATTAATAATCTAGAAAAGAGTTTTAAAATATGATTGTTTGAACCACTTATAAAAGTGAATGAACGAAATTTTTTTCATCATCTATAAAAATGTTTAGATATAAATTATTGTTGATAATGAAAATATTTATTATTGACTAATTATTTGAAATAATATAAACGATCATTTTTAGGAAAATATTTTTCAAATTATTTATTTTATGAGAAAAACAAATAGAATCTACTTTGACATTTTCAATTTAAAAAGTGAAAATGACAATTTTCTTTGGTCGGCAAAGATTGAAATTGACATATCGATCAAACCCACGTGTGCATCTTCTTTTCAATGCATACGCGGACGACAAGTGAGACAGTTCTAGCTTGGAATTGCAACGTGTAGCGGCCGACGATGGCCACAATTTTCAAGTGGCGGTGATGAGAGAAATATAGGGAAAGGCAAGTGAGGGTTTTCTACCATTAGAAAGGGCTGAACATATATAATTAATATGAGTGTGACATAAGTTATTAAATATTTATTTTATTTTGTGTCATCCTTTTCAGGACAAAAGGTACGAGCATCAACAAACAGGATTGATTTGGATCCTCACTAATATCCGACCCCATCCAGACATAAAATGTATATACTTTTTTTGTGTGTGATCCAACGTGAGACTCAATCTGTATAGAGTTCCAATTGAAAAAACTGTATAAATTAAGAGAATCTCAATCATGTTTTTAAGCTCATAAAAACCGTATTATCTTAGTGGATTAGATTTGACTTCAAAAGGCGTTTCATGCTTTTTCATGAGTCGCTTCAAAACAGTGCATTACAAGGAAGCGATGCATCAAGAATATTAGTTTGGACCACTTCCATGGAAAAGTCAGCCTGTGCAGATGAGAGAGAGAGAGAGAGAGAGAGAGAGAGAGAGAGGAGAGACGTTTATGCCTAAAAGAGAGTTCAACAAAATCAGCTTGTTACAACAATAGACACTTTCAAAGGCACAGAACAAACTCCAAAACAAACCCTAACATTTATGCCTAAAAGAGAGTTCAACAAAATGAGCTTGTTACAACAATAGACACTTTCAAAGGCACAGAACAAACTCCAAAACAAACCCTAACAACTATTTGTCCGCTTTTCATTTCAGTCATCATCTTCAAACATTTGTCCTAACAACTTATGTGAACTGATAAATTTTAGAGTTTGAAAGGCCAAAAATTAGCCCCGGCTCAATCGGTCTTCAAGAGATTTTCCTGAAAAAAACTGACATTAGAGAAATTAAGTAACCGGAACATTTTAGGCTAGAGAGAGAGAGAGAGAGAGAGAGGGAGAGAGCCAAAAACACTTGGTCACATGTACGAAACACTATTCTTCTTATTACCTTTATTTAGTCGAATGAGGCTACGAAGAAGAGGAAGACATTCCACCAGATTCCTTTGGGGCATTGCATCTGAAACATTCTGTCCTGCTCGCAAAGTTGTGCTCCTTGCACCCCGGCCTGCTCATTTCACAGTTCGACTTATCAAATTCAAGAAATCAACAACGTCCTTTTCTTCTCTTATGTTGAAATTTCTAATGGAATCTGTAGAAAGACTGAAAGAAAGAAAGATTGATACAAGAAAGATCTGTTGTTATCTAAACTCATTATATCCCCACAAAAGGTGTTCACATAAACATATCTTGTACATATCATGCGAGTGCATCTCATGTTTAACCCCGTAGAAGAGTATCTTATGTGCTATTTAATTTTAGATGTGTACTAATAGATGCAAGGTTCCTTTTGGGGGTGTAGAGATACATGTAGAAAGTCATGCGTGCGAATTAGGTATGATGTCAAGTCAGCTACTTTAAGATTAAGAAAAATGTACCTTCCACATATCCAATCGCCGGGCTTCCACCCGGACCGACTTGTGCTACTACTGCTGCCATACCCGAAACCTCGCATCCGAGACATGTCACCGTCATACCCACCACTGGTTAGTGTTTCATCCTTTGCCACACCGCACTTGAAGCAGCTCGAGCGGCTGGCAAAGTTGTGTGTTCCACAGCCCCCGACACCGCAATACCAATCACCGAGCCTCACATCCATGCCGGCGCCGGACCTGAAGGACAAGTTGCTCCTTCCTCCACCTAAACTGCCGGGGCGTGGCTCTCCGCATCTCTGGCAAGAGTCTCGTCTTTGGAAGTTCAGGTGGTGGCACGACCGGCAGTTCCAATCTCCAGGCCTACTCATTTTCTTTAAGAAAAATAAAGGGAGGGAACAAACAGTCACGTTTGATTTTTTTCTTTTTTGTAAAAGGGGAGGTAATAATGATAATGTCAAATACTATGAATATGACTCATACTAACCTTGAGAGAAATCACAAATTGAGAGAGAGAGAGAGAGAGAGAGAGAGAGAGAGAGAGAGAGAGAGAGAGAGAGAGAGAGAGATTTTGAAATGCAATCAATTGGAGAAGGGTTGTGCCGATGAACTTCAGGTGATGAAGATTTTGGAGATGAGAACATGGTCTTTTATACTTGTCTGGGATACGAGAATCTCTCTTAACTGTACAATTTAATGGCTTGAGGGGTTGGCAGGATTTTCTTTTTCGATATATTCCTCACCTTGCCTTCTACATAATCAAGATTGCTCAGAAGGGAAACACAAAAAGAATTGGAAATCTAAATGGGGGATTCCACAAAAAGACATCTTCCCAAAGGGATTGGATTTTGATAAAGCTGATTGGTGGTGCATCTTCTCTTTACGGGTTCTTTTGGGCGAAAACGATCGAATCAAATCCTCTTTTTCCAGGTTTGTTTAATCGATGCGCCTCCCAGCTAGCTCATATATTCTTCTAATCTAGACCTTTTTGTTCCCAAATATTGTCTCCCCAATAAACATATTCCCACTAGGTCCCCTTGTTAGCCGTTAGTTTTGCATTCATGAAATCCGTAGACCTACATTAATTGGGTTGAAGATACACTGTTGAGTGATTCATAAGTTAACGCTCATCTTAAATGGTCACTAACTTGTTTGATTGTTAAAGTACATATTTTTATTGTGGGTTTGGCCCATATGACACGGAACGAATTGTTATAGTTTCATGAAAGCAATGCAACTTATTTGAAAAGGAATAAAAAAAGCTCATTCATTACCCAATCATAATGGTTGAAAGTGCTAACCACAAAAGCAACTTTCAAATAGGCTCATAGGATATATATTCAAGGCCGGCAAGACCGGATATGATCACTTTTTATTACATGGATGCGATATAGAGTAAAACACAAATTACAGATACAAAATCCAAATATGATACAACACATCATACCTAATTTACAAGTTGACAATAATTGACAAAACTGTTTTCATCATGATGCAATTATTTGGCATGTAGAATTAAAATAAAGATGTGTTAGATCGAGATGAATAGACATAAATTACAAACACGGTCATCATATGCCACACAAAATTACTAGTCACGTTAAGCATCTGCACAAGTTTTGCACCTAATAATTCATTATTTGTAATATCAGGGCATAAAACAGGTCCGGCGGTCAATTGCTAGTTTGTATTTTATAAATGGAAAGAAGCATTGGAGGACTTCGTGGAAGTTAAATCAAGTAGGGAAATTCAGAAATAAGAACTAAATCGCTATGCACTCTTGATGATCTGTATATTATTGTTGGAAAAAGTTAGTACAAGACTACATCTCTCAGAGAGAACCTTAGTCAAATCAACGTCTTGTAAATCACATCTACAGCCCGACAAATAATTCAAACCTTCGAAGAGAAGAAGAACTTGCCCTACAGTTGAAAGCTCTCGTTGTCCGTACAAATCTGCAGGGAAAAAAGAGAGATAGATTTCGAGAAAAGAGTCGTGTATATATTCTTGAAATTAATAATAACAACAACAATAGCAATAATAATAGTAATAAGGAGGATTGGATAAGGAGGAACATATTCGCCATTTCCAGCCAGACAAGGTGAATATCCTCCCATGTTGAATAAACTTTAGCGAGAGAATGATCCGTTTGCCATCTTATTCTTATCTATTTATAAGTCGTAGGAATGAGGGGCCATCTCTTTCTTTCTTTCTTTTTTTTTTTTTTTTTAATGGTGGGGTTCAACTTCATATACTTTGAGAACTATTAGGCCAACGGCCTCTATAGTTGCCTTTTCTTTTAGACTTTTTAATATTCTTCTTTGCTTCAGGAACAACTCAAAAGTATACATGTATATATATGTATCCCTATTTGCTGTTTTGCTTGAGCTCATAAAGAAAAAAAGGGTGGCACTATATTCACCCTCATTTTGGTTAAGACACCTTTATTTTCTGTTGAATGACCAAAATATCCTCTCCTCCTTTCTCTCTCTCTCTCTCTAATTTATTGTTTCTCTTTTTCATTAGACTAACAAACAAAATTGACTTTATTTTTATAATCTTTCTTATTAGTTTCACAATATAAATTCTTCATTATACTCAACAAAATATGATCCTATCACATTGTTAATTTTAATGTATGGTCTTATATTTTTTATCACAAAATCTACATAGAGGATTATAAATTTCTATTTACAACGACATTTTTATTACTTTGCCAGAGTTTTGGTCCCTAGATTGACAACCCCCAAGCTCCCAACCACTAGGTTGGATGCCTCATTGGTGATGACTATAACAGCTTATGAGAACACAATTAATTACTTATTATTTTTTATCAATTAGTTTGAGCAAAACTTTTTTTTTTTGCAAAGTCGAAAATTAATATCTAATCCATTTATCTAGTTGATCGTGACATTGCAGGTGAGATTTCATCTTATCATGTTGTTAGTTTTAATTCATGGTCTCATATTTTTAATCACAAAAAATACATTATAAATTTCTCTTTGTGATGGCATTTTTTTATTGTTGTTTCTCTGCCAGTGTTTTGTTCCCTAGATTGACTTCCCCAACCCAACCTCCCAACTTGTAAGCCGGATGTTTCATTGGAGACGTGAATGATGGCTTATGAACACAATATCAATTGCTTATATTTGTTTTTATCAAATATCTTGAGCAAAACTTTAGTTCAAAGTTGAAAATTAAAATCCAATCTATTTATCTAGTCAATCTTGACATTGTGGGTGTTATCATGAAAAAAATTTGTAGGTTTCTAAAGTTAAACAATACTTATTTTGTGCTTTCTTTTGAGCTTTCAGATTTTAATATGAATTGTAAGATGGGGGTTGAAAATCTTGTTACACATTATTCACTTTAAAACACATCATATATTGAGTATAATTTGAGGTTTTGACCCACTTGCTATGAGATTGAATCTATGATCAATAACATTTTATTCATGGTAGGAGTAGAACGGCAAGAAGTTTCATTTTATTATTTTTGTGCTCATCTTTTGTTAATATTTATATTTGATCTAAACACAAACATGTTTGACATTGATCATGCTTCTACCAAATCAATCTTTTCCATATTTGAATCCATTGTCTTTTCCATTTTTTTTTATCAAGATCGGCTAGATAATGAGATTGAACTCTAATTTTCAACTTTGATAAATAGTCTTAAGCTATTTGATAAAAAGATAGTTAATTGATTATGTTCATAAGCTGTCATAAATAAAAAAGATTTAAACTTCTATGTTGCTTTTATGATTAAAAATATGAGATCATAAATTAAAATGAACAACCTTCTCTAGGCAAAGTGATGACAAGATGCATGACAAGATCATATTTTGTTAGTTATAATTGGGCATTTTGTGAAACTGAGTAGAGAGATCAAAAAAATAAAGACATTTTTGTTAGTTAGCTTGATGAAAAAAAGAAAAGAAACTCTAAATTGAAGAAAGAGAGGAGTGTATTTCGGTCATTTAATTGAAAAAATGAGTATCTTACCTAAAATAGAGATGGAAATAGTGCCACCCTAAAAATATTGCATAATAAACCTTCAAGAGGCATGGACTTTTGAGAAAATTACGCAATTAGTCCTAAATTTTTTGTACAAATATTAAGTTAGTCCTTAACTTTCCAATTTTGTGAACGTATTCTTATCGCAAAATTTTAATGTTATTATTCTGGTTGATTTTATACTGGAAATAGACCTAGCAATCTAGTCATTGTGGAAGATATTAAACAAAATGATGTGTAAATAGAACGTCTTTTTGCATTCTTTTTAGAATTTTTTGTTATTTCTCTTTTCTTTTCTTTCTTTTTGTTTTTCTTATGGGCAGTTCACCTTCCTCAGCACCAGCGGGAAGCCATGTCTACAGCAGCTAGGGGTGTAAACGGTTCGGTTCGGTTCGGTTTTTTCAAAAAACTGAACCAATAAGAGATCGTCCCGAACCGAACCGAAACCGTCCCGAACCGAATACGAACCGAACCGAAAATGCGGTTCGGTTCGGTTCGGGACGGTTTTTCGGTTTTTCTATTTTTACTTTGTTTATTGAAATTTAAGTAAAGAAGAGATGATAAAGAAGAGAGATTATTTAATTTTTATTAAGAATTCTATTTTCGGTTCGGTTAACCGAACCGAAGCCGAACCGAACCGAAAACATACGAAATTTCGGTTCGATTTTATATTTCGGTTCAATTTTCGATTCGGTTTTTGACACCCCTGACAGCAGCTTCTCCAGCCAGCCAAGCCATCTCTGCAGCTCTCTCTTGTCACTCCTATCTCAGGTGTAGCATCGATGTGGCCGATGGACCAGCAGTGACGGGACAGGTGATGTCCAAGGCTCGGCTTGGCTCTCGGTCAGGCTCAAATCTGGGTCGATCCGAGGTCCAGAAGGGTCAGCGATGACATTAGCTGGCTGGTGCAATCGTCGAGGGCTGGCGTTGCCACCTTGCTTGAATGTTGCAGAGACGTGGAAGGGAAGAGGGGAGCACGAGTGGTTGACCATTAAAATTTTGTGTTTTCAACGATTGTATGTCACTATTTGCCGCCCTGATCACATAATGATGCCAGTCTTCACCAACACCTTTATTATCACCGGATCGGGCACTGTACAGCTTGACCCTCTCGATCATCGTTGACTGCGGGGGCTTCGAGGTGGCTTGGGGCGGCACGAACGATTGCAAACCTGTAGCTGTAGAGAAGAAACAGAGGGAAAATGAGAATTACTGCTATAAGACACATCTTTTAGCTTCCTCACACGACTCAATTCAGTCATGGCAGACAATTTCGAGCAAACAAATCGCGTGCCACAAAAGAAAATGAAGAAGCTGCTTCTGACATCGTGAATCAGGACTCTAGAAGATCCTTCTCCATTTCTCACTGGACTTGATTCACTCGACGAGATCAGACAGAGTTTGGCTCAAAATTTAGGAAGTGACGAATTGGATGGCCATCTGGTACCTTAACCAGGGCGAGCGGTGGCGGCCGCAAATCCTCAAGCTTGACCACAGCGCCCTCCACCTTAAGCTCGATGATGCTGGCCGACAAAGAAGAAGAAAGAGGAGAGGAGATTAACATGATGAACAGTGACAAAGAAAGAAAAGGGAAAAAATAAAAAGAAGAAGAAAAAAAGTGGAAATCTTTAAAAGAAAAGTACACGGTCTAAACTGCACTAATATTGAGGAAGCCACTCAGGCCTAGTTTCACCATCCCTAGAAGTGGCTTGGCGGTGCAGAAGGAAGAACAAAAAGGGAGAATGAGATGAACAGATAAAAAGAAGAAAGGAAAAGGGAAAAAAAAAAAAAAAAAGAGGTTCTGGATGAAAATGCCCCTAGTCACGACTTTTAAAGTGACATGAAATGCACATGCTCTCCAGCCGGACCTGTCGTTGTGCTCAAACTCATATTTGTGACAGAGTGTATTTGGGCTATTTTTTAAGAAATTGTACTCACGTAATTGCCTTTATTTGAAAGTTTTTCCAAGCAAAATTAAGAGAGCTCTTATCTATTTAAGGCAATCTCCAATGTCAGGTTTTGGAGTTTGGGTTTTTTTCCCAATAGTAAATGTTAAATAGTCGGGTTTAAATTTATTGAAGTGTGGTGGGATGTTTTGGAAACCTCTTGAGGTAAATTTGAGGGAGTTTGACATATTACTAAATGGTAGCATTTGCACTTAACATCGATTGTCCTATGTCCCACCCATCATAATTGGTCTTCTTTGAATTGCACATTGATTTTACTTAGGAGTCACCACTATTCTATTATGAGCCAGTTAGGGGTCAAGTAAGACGCGAGTGTTTGCCTTACTTTTGCAAACTGGAGATTTATCAATTTAGAGATTTTGTTACGTTAAATTTATTACTTTTTTCTCTTTTATAAAAGGTTTCGCATGCAAGCAATCCTATTTTTTTTTTATTTTTGTTATTTTCTCATGAAAACAAATGTGGTAGAAATCTAAATTACTACACAATGACGTTCAAACAACAAAAATAGGACCAAGCAATAGAAAAGCAAGATACAAGGAAAGAAATAACCAGAGCCATATCGGGGAATATTATACAATGCCTTGTTATTAAGCCTCGAGATAGACCTCGTAAGCTATGCACAATATATATGAATTCCTTAGTCTAAGTGATAGAGATAAATACTACAGTAGATTTTAAATCAACTAACTAGTTCTTTGGCATTTTCTCATTTTATTCTTTTTAAATATTTATTTTTATTATGTAAACTAATTAAGTGCTTATGAATCAGAACTAATTGAATGCTCCTAAACTTAATGCTTGAACAAAACTAATAAAAATATCCAATTTTTGGTCGAAGAAAACATCCGCGAAAGCCAAGACTTCATCCCAATTTTTCTAGATATTGCAAAAACAAAGGTTAGAGCACCTCAAAAAACAAAAAAAAAAAAGAAGAAGAAGAAGAAGAAGAAAAAACATTATACACACTGGATTTTAATGTAAAAGTGAATCCAAATGCAAGGGAAACGTGCTAGACAATGCCAAAACACAAACAAATAAAGTGGAATGTCCTAGATAAACGATTATTGTATAGCAATAGAAAATGTTAACTGATTCAAATCAAAAGCATAATTTATGAACTGAGTCAAAACTACAATCGCACAAGCTCTGATATCAACTGTAACAAATTCTTTTGAACAGTAACTCGTCACTAAATGGAAAGAGAATTGGAACAATTCTTTTGAACAGTAACTCGTCACTAAATGGAAAGAGAATTGGTCTGGATTAAATCATATCCAACGCGAGTAGTTCAGTGTTTTCGATTTGGATTGCCTATGCGTTTTGGAATTAATACTTGGATGAAAAACATTAGTCGGTTCATGCAATCAGATTAATCAAATGATGGACGTACAAGTTTGGATTTTTACCTTGAGATCACGACGAAGATCGAATTTTCTTGCTTGATTTAATTTCTCACTGAATGCACACTTTTTCTTTGCTTTTCATTCCATTTTGGCTGTGTTCGTGTGCGTGCTTTTCCTTGTGAATGCAAGCTCCCACCATGCGTTTTTTTTTTTTTTTTTCTTTTCCGACTCAATCTCACCGTTTGAACATGTTGCTTTTTCCCAATTGTTTTCCAATTGGTTTGCTGCTTTTTCTTAATCTCGCAGCTTCTCACCCGAAATGAATCCTTCACCTTGAGGTTACTCAGGCTAAAACACGATACATGGAGGTATGAATTTTTATTGCCAAGTACTCCAAAACTTAATGAAATTGTGAGTAGAGTCTCAGCCCATATATGCCAAAACGTACATAAAGAGAACAAGGGAATGACACGATCTGTAGAGGGCTAAGAAAAGAATAAAGATTTTATGAAAGCAATGAAATCCACCGTTCATCCTAGAAAAAATAATGTCGAAAATCATGCTCGTAACAAAAATCTTGTAGATCTAATTAGAAAATGTAAAGAAAAGTTTCAGCCACATAACACAAGTTTGGCCAAATTTGTATTTCGTGTATCACCAAGACAAAATTAATGAATGGAATAGGACATCTTCGCAAGAAAAAGAACTACTTTGCTAAATCTAGTATAGAAAAGAAGATCGACTTAGTCCGGAATAGTACTGTCTCAATGCTTTCCTTCTCCTTAACTCAAAAATCACATGTCACTCTATCCTACCTAACCAGTTGCAGTGCTCAAAAAGGAAGCAAAAGGATGACTATATTTGTCATCATTGCTCTCCCCTTAGTTTGCAGCAGTCCACCTACGTTCATCCCCTTCATCGCAACATTGGTCATGCTGTCCATCTTGGCTTCCATTTCTTTTCCATCAATTGTCAAGCCATTTTGTGTGAGTTCCTTTTCATCTGACTTTCCAGTACCAGCAAACAAGTGCTCATTAATTGTATTAGCAGTACCCTTAGAACAAGTTTCTCCTCCCTCTACTTGTGTTACCACTTGAAGAAGCTCCAAAGGCGTGGATGCAGGATTAAGCTCCCAACATCCGATAGGAGCATTTACCTTCTTGACTTGGAAGTATGTGAGTGGGGACCTGATGAGAGAACCAAAACATTTCTCTCTTTGAATCGTCCATACTATAGTTGGATCCAGATGCTTATGAAACAGAGTCTTGGAGCCACTAACTTTGATGAGTGGAGCAATAGTGACCCCACGATCCTCGCTGCAATCTTTGATCACTTCAAGTGAGAGAAGTGTCCCCTCACCTGCATCATATGTTACTACGAAATATGTTAATACATATGGCAAAGAAGGAAATTCTTAAGAAGCTTGATGATTGGAATAGTGAGAAAGAACCTGCAGATGGACAAAATTCTTCATAAGGAAACGACAAGAAGTACAACCTAGAGCAGAACGCTCCGGCAAATGGTTCCAATTCTGCTGCAGTTAAGCATAGGAAGCCTGTGGCCAATAAAGAAAAAAGTTGGATCAAAAAGTTTTCCCATGCCATTTCTAATGTTGCATCTGAAGTGGAGAACATTGTCCCAAAGCAAACGCTCATTACAGACCCATATTTTTATGATTTTGACAATGATTGGACAGAGGTTTTGTTTACTAATAATCAAGTCTGGGCAACTTATGATGATGGTGATGATGGGAGGCCACATTCCTATGCTTTGATCCACAATGTCATAACATTGAAACCATTCAAGGTGATCCCAAGTTAGCTTCATCTAAAAGTAACGAAGAACTGGGCCCTAGGTGTTGGGTTGAATCTGGCTTTGGCAAGACCTGCGGGTATCTGCAGATAGGGAAATCTTTGACGGTATGAATTTGGGTCCAGATATCCAGTTATCGGCGACATTTTCCAGACCAGATATATTTAGATAGAATGCCAGATAAGAAACCTGGAAAAAGGGAGTGATATTGAATAAAAAAGTTCAAAAAACTTATCGACAACAAGACGCAAACCATGTTATCTTCCAATGATAGAGTAATGGATGTTGGAAGAAGATCTGATTTTGTGCTCCGATTGCAACTACATACATCATGGATTAAATTGATTTGGTTATAAAATATCTTCAGAATATTCAGAAGATATGATAGGAATTGTAATCTTATTGATTTTATATGATTTTCCTTAGCTCTATAAATGTAGAGCTGTACATGTACAAAGAAATCAGTACAATACAATTACACTTCCTTTTGATATTTCTCATTTCCTTTCATGGTATCAGAGCGAAGCGTTCTGACCTAGCTTCTGCAAATTTTTTTTTTGAATTGCCTATGGTAGTCTTTAAATTTTTTTTTGCAAATCTTACCTGCAAAACAAATTGACACACCGCTTAGGAATTCATCCTTCAAACACCATGCCCAAGAACCAAAACAAACCAACCAGCAGCAACAAAGATCAAGAGACGATTCCACCCACCATGGAGGAATCATTCCACAACTCTCCTCAAAATCAGGACTCAGACCTGATCAACCAAACGCACGATTCTGAGCAGCATTCTTCCGCTCCATTGCCCACACCGCCTCAGCCTTCAGGTCCAACTCAATGGCCACCGATGCACTGGATCCCAATCCAACAGTGGGCCTCTCATGGTCCAACCGCAGAAGGCATGAACTTTGGTCCTTCGGTTGATGGATCAGGTTCGGCACCCCCGGGTCACAGACCCGACTTGGGTCCGACGGATCAAGGGATGAATCCCTACCTGGGATTACAACCCGGCATCTACCTGTACCCTGTTTTTGCTGCTGGTCATCGTCTAGAACTTGGTGATGCCCTATACACGTCGCCGGTCGACGGACCGGAGCTCCGAATAATCAATTTGCAACTTACAGGTCCCGACAACTACAACGCATGGGCTCGAGATTTTCGACGGGCTCTTGTAACCAAGGACAAAGATGGGTTCATTGATGGAGCTGTACCCTAACCCGACGACGACCGCATGCGACGATGTTGGCGCAAGTGCAACCAACTCGTGTGCACTTGGATCGGAAACTGTGTAGCCCCCGATATCGCCGCCAGACTCCCACCAACAGAGGATTCAAAGCAAATGTGGGCGAATATTAGAGAAATGTACGGGAAATTGGACAGAGCGAAGCTTTTCTCGCTCACTCAAGCTTTGTTGAACTTAAAGCAAGGGAACCTCTCGGTTACCGCTTGCTTCAACCAACTCTCGGCACTCTGGAACGAGCTTGAGGCGGCTGAGGAAGAACTAAAAGGACCTGAAGCAACGCTCGAACAATACAAACAGATTAGAGAGAGGGAGAAGGTTACCCGGTTCTTGTTGATCCTAAACGATAGCTTCTTGACATTCCGGTCACAGATACTCGCCATGGATCCCGTCCCCCCTCTCGGCCGGATCTATCAATTGGTAGTCCAGGAAGAAAATTAGAGGCTGGCCATGATGGAGTGCGCGAAAGGAGGAGAAGGAGCGGCTCTTGCTACTCGGATGGAGTCGCGCTCGTCGCGACAGTCGCCCAACGCTCTCGGGCCGCCGCTGCACACAGAAAACACGTTCAGATCTCAACGAGCAGTCAAGGGCTGGGAAGAGGAAGAAGAGACTAACCCTAGAAGCTCAAAGATGGACGGTTTAGATTTGAAGAAGACATCGGATGGCTCTTATTTTATGAACCATGGAGCAGAATTGGGTGGCCCTCCTCAAGTCACATCAGCTCCATTTTTCAGACCATCTAACTGTCCTCAAAGAGCCATGTCATCAAGAGGAAATGGGAAAAATTTTTAAAAAGGTAAATATTGTGAATATTGCAAGCGTCTACATCATACAATTGATAATTGTTGGAAACTGCATGGAAAACCGACTGATAAAGACAAAAGAGAGAAAGATTTTTCTGTTTATCAAGTCATGACCCAAGGGACTATGAATGCAAATCAGACAATCACTCATGATCAATATCAAAATATCATGAGGAGCTTGAATCAGTTGAGGATTGCAGACAAAAATGCGGGTTTCTCAGGTACCTCCATTTCCGAAAATGATAAATTCTCAGTTGATGCGTGGATAATCGACTCTGGCGCTAGTGACCACATAATCTGTGATGATCGTTCTTTTTCTGATATTCACAAAAAATCTCACCATGATATGTCTGTTCGTCTTCCTAATGGTACCGTCACATATGTTACCAAGATTGGTACTGTCAATCTAGTCAACACATTATCCTCAAAAATGTCCTATACATCCCTGAATTCGAGTTCAATCTTATATAAATATCTAGGATTTGTGAGGACAATCCTTGCCATGTTATATTCAATTCCGAAAATTATCTCTTTCAGGACCATTCGACTGGAAAAACAATGGGCTTGGGTAGTGTTGCAAAGGGATTATATTTTTGGATTAGGCTTCCAAAGAACTTTGATTTATCATTGCCAAATGAAAGCATTTCATGTAATGCTACTATAGCAATAAAAGTTCTCTTTTACATCAGCGGTTGGGACATAGTGCTCGTTTTCCTTATCAAAATTGTCCAATTTTCCCTTTAGCAAAACAATCTAGATCATCCTTTCCTGTGAGCACATCTTGAGCTACTAATGCTTTTTCCTTAATTTATGTGGATATATGGGGTCCATATTATACTCCTCATCGTGATGGATCTCGTTTCTTCTTAACAATTGTGGATGATCATACTCGTGCTACTTGGGTTTTTATCATGCAATCAAAGAGCCAAACATTCTCAAATTTGTCAAATTTTTTCTCATTGATTAAAAATCAATTTGATAAATTTGTCCAAAGGATTTGCATAGATAATGGGCAAGAGTTTTTCACAACAGAATGCAAATCTTCTCTTGCTTCTCATGGGATACTTCACGAAACTTCCTATGTCTATACTCCTCAACAAAATGGGATTGTAGAACGCAAACATGGTCATATCTTAGAAGTAGCTCGTGCTCTTAAATACCAAGCATCCATTCCAGAAACATATTGGGGAGATTGTGTGATCACGGCGGCTTACTTGATTAATCGAATGCCAACTAGAATTCTTGAAGGACGGTCCCCTTTTGAAATGCTTTTTGGAAAAAATCCGGAAATTAGACATTTGAGAGTTTTTGGTTGTTTATGCTATGCAACAATTGTGGGACCTCGAGGAAAAATGGACCCTCATGCTATTCGATGTGTATTCATGGGATATCCCCCTCTACAAAAGGGTTACAGGGTTATGGATATATCCACAGGTCGGTTTTTTATTAGCCGAGATGTTGTTTTCCGTGAAGACGTATTTCCATTTTAGGAATTGCAGAATTCCTCTAAGGCACATGAATCTGTATCCAAGCGTCGAATATTTTTATCGGAAGAAGATTTATCTACAACTTCGCAATATCTTTTTGTGTCGCCGAAACAAATGCCAACAATCTCGGGATTGCCTAATCAGGAAGTTGAGTCACCAGCACCACTCAATGAAAAGGATGATTCTCTAGCCTTGTCTCCACATTAACTTACGAAGGAACCCTCTCCAGCACTGTCTACACAGCAAATAGTTGAACCGCCTCGACGTTCTGGTTGCTGCATTCGTCCACCTACATGGACAAAGGACTACATATGTACCATTTCAAGTTCTCAAGGTACGCATTACCCTATATCCTCTTATGTCTCCTTTGATCGACTGTCATCGGAGCATATGTGTTGTATTAGTCATATATCTGAGGAACTTGAACCTTCCACCTATGAGGAAGTGGCATGTCACCAACGATGGCAACGGGCTATGGAGGCAGAATTGGCTGCTCTTATGGATAACCATACTTGGGATATCATCTCCCTACCTCCAGGCAGAAAACCAATTGGGTGTAAATGGGTGTATAAAATTAAACACAGGGCATATGGCTCAGTTGAGCGATACAAGGCTTGATTGGTTGCTAAAGGATTTACACAACGGGAAGGTTTCGATTATCATGAGACCTTTTCTCCTGTTGCCAAGGAAGTGACGGTTCAATCTTTTCTATCCATTGCTGCATTTCGTAATTGGGAGCTCTATCAGATGGACGTCAATAATGCTTTTCTCCATGGAGATTGAGATGAAGAAATCTACATGGAACTACCATAGGATTTACGCAAATAGGGGGAGACTCAGGTATGTCGTTTACATAAATCCCTGTATGGACTCAAGCAGGCTTCTAGACAGTGGTATGCAAAATTTACTGCTGTTCTCACAAGTGCGGGTTTTCGGCATTTCAAGCATGACTATGCATTATTCACATGGACGGAAGGTGCTTCATCAATTTACTTGTTGATTTATGTTGACGACATTCTCATTATGGGAAACGATGATCTTGCCATTAAGAAGTTTAAAGAATTTCTGCATTTTAATTTCCATATTAAAGATTTGGGACCTCCCAAATACTTTCTTGGAATTGAGATAGCTAGATCCGACAAAGGAATATGTCTCAGCCAATGAAAGTTCATCTTGGAGATTATATATGAAGCAGGATTGTCAGGATGCAAACTAGCAACAATTCCCATTGAACAGAATGCCAAACTCACAACATTTGAATTTGATAAAGGCTCACCACCACCCAATGAAGACCCATTGCTTCATGATCCATCAGGTTATCAAAGACTCGTTGGGAAGTTAATCTATCTTACTATGACCAGGCCTGGTATATGTTATGCAGTACAGATACTTAGTCAGTTCATGCATAATCTAAAACAGTCCCACATGAATGCAACATTGAAAGTTGTGAAATATTTGAAAGGCAGTCCAGGACTTGGAATTTTATTATCTCGGGATTGCAACTTGAAAATGACAGCCTATTGTGATACGGATTATGCTACTTGCCTAATGACGAGAAGATCTGTCACGGGTTTCTGCATAAAGTTAGGAAGATCCTTGATTTCATGGAAGACTAAGAAGCAATCGACCGTCTCTTTATCATCAGCTGAATCAGAATACCAAGCCATGGCAAAAACAGTTTGCGAAATAGTTTGGATACAGGGTCTATTGTTGGATCTTGGAATAGAGGTTGATGGGGCAACTATGTTGTTTTGTGATAATGATGCTACGCTTAAACTGCTGGCAAATCTTGTCTTTCATGAAAGAATAAAACATATAGAAGTTGATTGCCATTTCACTTGAGAAAAAATTCAAGAAGGAATCGTTATAGCTCAAGGTATTGGAACTGCGGAGCAGCCTACAGATATCTTTACTAAACCTTTATCCTAGAGACAACACAAGTATCTATTGAGCAAGCTAGGCGTCTTCAACATATATGAGCCACCAGCTTGAGGGGGAGTGTTGGAAGAAGATCTGATTTTGTGCTCCGATTGCAACTACATAAATCATGGATTAAATTGATTTGGTTATAGAATATCTTTAGAATATTTAGAAGATATGATAGGAATTGTAATCTTATTGATTTTATATGATTTTCCTTAGCTCTATAAATGTAGACATGTACATGTACAAAGAAATCAGTACAATACAATTACACTTCCTTTCGATATTTCTCATTTCCTGTCAATGGATTATGTGGATATTGTCATCAGCCACTGAGCAAGGACCACCACCACAACAGCTAATTGTCGTCACTTCCAATCACCGTGCAATTGTTGTCGTCTTGACCATCGTCGTTCCAACCACCGAAGGCGAAAATGAGTCTAAATTCAATCTGGTCCGTGCTTCCTTGCTTTTGTTGTTGTAGCTCTATGCTTCATTGCTATTGAAGTCGATTCTCACCTTCATGACACATATAACAGGAGCAATCATTAACCCTTGCAAAATCCCGAAGAGCCAAGCTATAACTCGAGAAGCATAACGATGCGTTAAAAATCTTAACGATGACCATCACACGCTCTCCCATCAGCTAAGAAAAGGTTCAAATTAGACTTTTATATGAAAATGAAGGGAAGTACACTATCAATACCTTAACTTATGTACGGTGTTAATTTTAATATCATAACTTTTCGACGGCTCACTTTAGTGCCAAATTTTTTGAAAAATGACTTTTTCAGTGCCATCGTTGATATGCTTAGCCAGAAATTCTATGTGGATTTTTTTATTAATATTTTTAGCCGATGTGGCTTGTCGAAAGACCTAGATGCTCATCAACATCATTTAACCAACTTTTTGCAAATCACTTAAGTGTCAAATTTTTTGAAAAACGATTGTTTCAGTGCCAAATTTTTTAAAAACGATTTTTCTATACCAAATTTTTTGAAAAACAATTTTTGTAGTGCCATTTTTTGAAAAATAATTTTTTCAATGTCGGCAAAAATTTGGCACTAAAAAAATTATTTTAAAAAACATTGGTATTGAAAAATCATTTTTCAAAAATTTTGGGGCTAAAAAAATCGTTTTTCAAAATATTTGACACTTAAGTGGTCTGTGAAAAGTTGGTTCAATGACGTTTCGTGCCATGTCAGCTAAAAAATTTAATTAAAAAAGCCACATGTTAATTTTTGTCGGAATATCTTATCGAAGGCACTTAAGTGATCATTTTTCCTCTGATTTGGCACTTAAATGAGCCGGCAAAAAGTTATAGTATTAACGTGAGCGCCGTACATAAATTAAGGCATTGATAGTGTACTTCACCCGAGAATGAAGATATACCTGAAATTAAGAAGAGGAGGTTCCCCCTCCATTCCTCATTCACCTGAATTTAGAAGCAAACCGAAAAGAAGATCAGAAACTGAAAAGGCGTTGAATTAATGAGAGATGGGGGTGAGAGAATTGCATCGGACCTGTTTAGGAGGATAATTAGAAACACAAGGCGCTGATGTGTGACGATGAATCTCGGAGAGCACTTGTCATTCATTTTTGCCCATCGTTGCCCATTTCCTTGTATCTCAAATTGTTAAACGAAGACAGAGATGACAGATTCGAGCAAAGAATAGAGTAACTGCATTCTTATTCGGTTCAAGCAAGCGTGCCAGAGAGAGAGAGCTTTCTGTTCAAACCCGAGACTCCAGATGAAGAATCACGACCCCTTTGGTGTGCTTGACATGACGGAGTATTTTTAAATATTTTTAATCCATGGGACTTTTTATAGTCTAGAGGATATTCGGAGGATTTCTAGTCCCATCCTGTCCTATCCTAATCTGAATCCGAACGCTAAAACATAGCAAGGAGCAAGGTGATTAGTTCAGATTTATCCCCTGAAGGGGTATGTTTGGGCTCTGTATAGGAATCGGTCTATCGATTGAAGCTACGTGATTGAAGATTGCATTGGGGAACGTGGTGTAATTGTTGCTCCACTCATATTTGTGGCTTCAAGACTGGGTATTAAAAGCATCCGGATCCAAGAAAATTATGGACAATTTCAAGAGGAAATGTTTTGATTCTCCATCTGGTCCTTGCTCACTAGCTTATAGGTCAGGACCGTGCAAATGCACCTATGGGATGCTGGGAGCTTGATCCTGCATCGACACCTTTGGAGCTTCTTCAAGTGGTAGCACAAGTTCAGGGAGGAGAAATGCAAGGCCCTGCTTATACATCAAGGAGCACTTGTTTGTTGATATCGGAAAGTCGAAGGAAAAAGAACTCGCAGAAAATGGCAAACCAATTGAAGGAAAAGAAATGGATGTCAAGAAGGACAACATGATCAATGTTGCGATAATGGGGATGAAATCGAAGGTGGTATACAATTGCAGACTCAAGGGAAAACAGTGATAGCAAATTTAGTCACCTTTTTCATGCTTTTGGAGGATTGATGCTGGTAAGATGGGAAAGATTGACATGTAGTTTTTCAATTGAGGAGGAGGAGGAGAGCATCGAGCTAGTATCATTTCGGACCAAGCAAGTCTTCTTTCCAGCGGCTATTCAAATAGCCATATGAAATCCATAGTTAGCAGTTAATCTGCTGATTTGGCTGGTACTTATGGATGGATATGGATTCTTAATTCTGGTCAAGGTCGGAGATCTTCATAAGACTAATTTCAGTAACTTTACAGACAGTTTGATTTTCTTTACGAAGATTAGAGCAGTAGTTGCTTTTTTGGCCAAATTCTCCTCATTAAGGCTGTCATAGTAATACATTGATTACGAAGTGGACCAAATATGCATGATGCGGCTGAAACTTTTCTTTACATTTTTCTATCAGATGTATGAAATCTTATTTTGAACATGATTAGTTTACCCATTACTTTGTCAAGTGATGAATGGTGTATTTCATTGCTTTCATAAATGTTTATTCTTTTCTTAACCATCTAGAGATAGTGCCATTGCCTTGTGCACTTAATGTATGTATTCTCATGTATGGGAAGGCCGATATAATTGTAGTGTTTCTGCTCACAATTACATGAAGTTTTGGAGTTCTTGGCAATAGAAATCGATACCTCCATATTTCATGTTTTCGCCTAAGTAGCCTCAAGGTGATTAGCAGTACATATATGTGCAGTGCAATCAACAAATAGACAAAAAAAAAAAAAACCCAACAAATAGATACGCTTTCACATGTGCACCCCAATAGGGGAACTGGCTGACCCTTGCTTCTGATTGGAGTAAGGTGAAAGTCAACCTCGTCTAGTAATTTGTTCTTTGGTGCTACAAAGAAATGCAAATAAATTTTTATAAACGATGTTAAGAGTTGAGAAATTTTAAAAAAAAATGCTGGTAATAAATTCAAACGAAAATTGTTAACCTAATACTATATATGATAATTTAATAGGAGAAAAAGTAGTGATGAGTCATACTAATTTAGATTGTGAATCTCTAAAAAGAGAAATTAAGTGAAACAGGATGCTAATCAAGCCTAATGGAAATTGATAAGTTAGTGGAAAAGTTGAAAATTTGAGAAAAACAATGAAACTATAAGTAATTTAAATGAAATTTCTTAACACAAAACTAGTTGGTAAGTTACTCTAATTTAGATTGGTGATTTCATATAATATTTGATAAGTTCAAAACGATAGTAAATTATACAAATAAAAGTTGGCAAGTTTTTTTTTTTTTTTGGGATCAGTAAATAAAAGTTGGTAAGTTAGTAAGTAAAAAATTGCCAATTTACACACCGTCAAAAAAGTCATTAATTTTTTAAAAAAGGTTAGTAATTTACGAACAAGTTACCATATAAAAAGGCATTGATCATTTTATTTACCCATAGTTTTTTAACACCAACTAAAATTTTTTGAAATTTATTAGCATGGATAAAGATATTCAAACAGAACATTTAAATTCTGTTGGCTAACAACTGGTCGGTTACTCATATGCATCTGCTCGTCATCTCATAGTTTGGTGTTCCGAAAGGAAATTTTTGTGATGGATGGATATGCACTTTCCTCATCTTAAAACGCATGCAAAACATAAGCAATGGACAAGGTCAGTGAATATCAACATCTTGTATCCTTGGCCTGGATTGGTTCCAAGGGTGTATTTGATAACATTTCTGTTCTCAAGAATAATGTCTGTTCAAAAATCAGAAATATTTTTTTTTAAATTTTTATTCCTTGGATGAGTTTCTGAGCTAAAGAGTGCGTTTGGTAACTATACAAGGTTTCTATTCCTGGAGTAAAAAAAGAACATAAATGCATTTGTTACCACTTAAAAAATTTCTATTTCCAATTTCTTTCGTTTAATTATAAAATTGTCAGTGCAGACTTAACAATTCATATGATTTAATTGATCAATATATTCCAAGATGGCCTTGAAAAATTTAACGTAATAATTAGTCAAAAATGGATGGTTGGAAATTGCAATAGAAAATCACATTGGTTTATAACTTACAATTTGAGGAGGTTGATAGTAAATCTTGGTGCATTATAATGAATAGTGCATAGACCGTTTGAGCTTTTTTAACAGCAAGAAGAGCAAACGTTGCTTGGTAGAATGGGCAATGATGGAACAACTAAGGATGGAGGCGATTCTAAAGTTGGTGCGCTTATTTACACAAACTCATCAAGCCTTCATGAAAATGACATCAACAATCAATGGAGCAAGGCTTATTCGATGATTATGAATGCAAGACAGATAGGTAGCAAAAGACTTATTTAGAGCCATCTAACTTTTTATTGAAACAAAATTGCAGATGATTTTAAAGGATGTTTCCAATAGAATTTTAAGGGAAGAAAATGTCTTCTCTTAGCAAAGTTGCTGAATTTTCCCAACCTATCATTGCCTCTAAAACATAACGACATTCAAAAATTCTAAAGTAACGCCTTCAGAGCTTATTCAATTTTTAATCCAATTTCATCAAAAGTTTTTCACATCTTTTTATGCTAAACTAATTCTAGACTAGAATTAACACTAAATACTAGTAAAACTACTTAAATCCAACTTCCAATTTTTTTCCTAAATTTCTAAACGTTTTTATTTTTATTTTTATTCCGAAAAATGGGGACTCGGATCAAATAAGGAGACTAGACCTCATTTCAATTGTGTAAAGATGAGTATCATGTTATGTTAAGCTTGTTTCTCTAAAATGACCTTGTTTCTCTTTTTGTTTCCGGAACAAAAGTTTTTTTTTTACTTTTTATTTATTGTTTCTATTCCAAATTTGTTATCTTGTCATTGATATATTCCAAGGAGTAGAAAAATTAGCCGACATTAACAAATGAATTTATTTTTTTCTATTTTGGGAAAAAATAGAAAAATAGAAAAATAGAAAAATAGAATGGTTACTGAATAGGCCCTAAGGACGCGAATGATAAAATTTCTGACTAGATATTGATTTCTGGAACAGAAATAGATTTTTTTTATTTCTATTCTTGGATGAGTTTATAAGCAAAAAAACATGTTTCATAACGACATAAAATTTCTATTTTTGAAATAAAAACTTGTTTGATAACAACATAAATTTCTCCCTCTTAAACGGCTGTGATCGGGGGAGGGGGCAATAGCGGTTGATGATTGGCGGTGATGGGGGAAGGGGGCGGCAGCGGCGGTCGGTGA
>CM026412.1:7558211-7646435 GCA_014858505.1 Corymbia citriodora subsp. variegata
GGGGGGGGGGGGGGGGCAGCGGTGGCAGCGGGGTACTACAGTGGTGGGCAGTTGGCGAGGGGAGGAGGTGGCGGCTAAGGCTAATCAGGTCCAAGGTGGGTAGGGTCTAGACCTAGACCTTATATCTGACCCTATTATAACCGGTTCCCCTTTTTTGGACCTTGTACCCTACCCTATTTGCATTAGACCCTATTTTGGATCCAACCTTGTTTTTGGGTCCGGGAATAGGGTCTACCTTGTTTCTATTGGAACTTGTTTTGCAATTACCCAATATCCTATATTGCTTCAAATTTTACATTAATTCGCGTGAAAACAATAATGTAATCCTCCTAATTTGTATTGAAACATTAAGCACATATAATTGATAAGCACATGAAGTTTTTGACTAAATGAAAAACTAAGGTTCTTGGTAATTAAGGCTTGCCAAGTGCGATTTTTACACGATACCACATAGAAAATAGGACATTGAAAACAAGAGAAGAACAATAGCGCAAATAAAGGATCTCACATGCCTTTGCTAGATACCTCTCCTCAATTCATGCTCCAGCTTAGTCATTGCAGACGAATCACTAAATGCAACAGCATGACATTCGCAGTGAGCCAACAAAGGGATAGATTTGTGCAACTTTCTTTATGGTTACGAGACCTATAGCTACAAGACCTTACGATTACCAAGTGAAAATTGATAAACCAAGAAAAAGGTTATCATCAGATCAAACGTTAAGTTCAGCAGCTACACCAAGTGCTCAAAATCAAAGTCGAACAAATAAAAAAGGCAAGAAAACTTCTGTACCTGCAGATCCCTGGACAACTGAAGCAAAGTTGATGATACAGATCTGAATCAGCTGGACAATGATCATTTGCCTTGCCACCCCATATCTCATTCAATGTCGAATCCCAATCATTACAATCCCACCTCCCTCAACGAGGAACAATAATCAATAAAGCCCAGATACATTATCCAAAAAAAAATAAAATTTAACTCCACGAATTGAACAATGCTAAATAAACAGACTTGATAACACTTGAAGCTAGATTGAGGAGGAAGGGAACCAGATCAGCAAGCAAGAGACCCCGGCGTATAGTGAGAGCAAAGCAATGCAATAAAATTTTCTTTTCAAAGCAAAAATCCTAATCTGCTTCACAGTGTAGCAATTTCCCATTGGGAGCTCGGCTTTGTGTTGGGTCGTTGGAGCAAGTCGATCGGGCAGCGGCAAAGGTCACAAAGGTGAAGTTTGTGCAGAACACTGAAACAGGGTGAAGTTCGTTGAAGCAGTTTTCCGTCGGGAGCAGAAGCGAGCGGCAATCGTCGATCGGGCAGTGGCTAAGATCGTTAAAGTGGGTCAATCAATTGGGGAGGGTGCTACGATTGAGAGAGGAATCAGGTTCGGACTTGAGTGAGGGAGAGACCGATAGAGGCTTAGGTTTCACGATTGAGAAAGGAATAGGGTTCAAAGGCTAATTTCTTTTTTTTTTTCTTTAAGAAAACCGGTTTGGTCCGGGTGGATTTTCACTTGGAACCAGTTCTCAAACGGTTCCAATCGATTCCAAAAAACTGGAATCGGTTTCTGGACTAGTTCTACTAGGAACTGGTTCTCGGACCTATTTTTTGGGTGGTCCGGTCCGGTTCCTAGGTAAACCTAGTCTGGTTGCACTCCCCTAGTGGCAACAATGGTGGTGAGTGGCTGGCAATTGATGGTAATTGGGGGAGGGGGGGTGGCGGTGGCAATGGTGTGGGCGATCAGCGGGGGGAAGGGGTGGTGGGGGGAGGGGCGACAGCGGCCGGTGGCTGGTGGGGGGAGTGGGCAGTGGTGGCAACAGTGACGGTGGTAGGTGACGACAATTGGAGAGGGTGGATGGCTAGGAGTTAGGGAGAGACTCTTTCGGATGAAAAGTAGAAAATAGAGAAACAATTTTTGATTTCTATTTCAGAAATAGAAAAGTAAATTTTTTTATTTATTTTTGATTTCCATTTCAAACCTATTTTTGGAACAAAAATTTATTTCAAAAATAGAAAAATAAAATTGTTTTATGAAATGAATTTCTGTTCTAGAAACAATTCTGGAATAGAAGAATAGTTCTAGAACAAAAATAAGATGGTTATCACGCGTGCCCTAAGTGGTTGTGTACTGTAGTATCCTTGTCCTTCCTCTATGTCTATATAAATGTAGACCCATGTGATTTTAAACTAGATTGTGTCTGCAAATTCTTCCATAGTCTGGATATAATGAATGGGTGTACCAAATAGAGGTTTTCATAATGATGAGAAAAGTACAAGCAAAGTAATTAACCATATATGTGTTGAAGGAATATCAATTTAAGGTTTTTGATGAAATTTATCCAAAGTCTTGTCACAGCAAAGTGTTTTATTTGTTAATTACGTGGATGATGTAGTGTAATTGGTCAGTCACATTGTCTTGCATAATTTGTATTGTCAATGACTTTCCATGCGATTTACTTCTTCACGTATTGTTGCCACGGGATGCATGACCACCACCAGGACGAGGTTTTGCTAGTTATTATGATATCCATATATTTAATCATTAGTTTCACTTTTAATATTTTTAAATTACCCTTTCATCAAAATTAAAAGTACTCACTATCCTCTCTTTCGTCAAGTTACTACCCAATTCACACGTCCACTCAATTGAATTATCACTCAATACTTTCCAAAAAAAACTAATTCCTTCCTCTTTACATTATCCATCCATGATCACGCCTCATCACCAGTTTAAATCACGTATTTGCAAGCTCTGAGAATGGCTAATTCCTTCTAAAGGAAGCGCCTGCAATTTTGGGCAAACTCAAGCCCAACAAAGTCCATGCACAAACTCCCGCACTCTGTCATTTGTCAATTACCGATTGTCAAATTGCAACTTGTGAAGAACCATGATCAAGAGGGGTGCCTCTTCTTTGCTCGAACAGAGGTATCTCGCGGATTTGCGCATTTTCCTCATTAATGTTGGTGATGGTGATTTTCTATTTCTATTGTCGCCAAGTTTCTCGGACTTGCAAGTCCGCGACAAAATTCTATACACTACCATTCCACAACTAAATGCGATCGTGGTAAAATGTTTTTAGCAGGTGGCCACGGCAGCCACCTGTTCAATCTTTTGTCTGAATGAGGTAATATGGATGAACCCACCGAACAAGTCTCTGTTTTGTGCGGAGTTCCTTAAAGACTAGATTGACAATCAAGCTGGTGAAAAATCCAAGGATCAGTGGGAGTTGTTAGAGCTAGCTACTAGTGGCTCACAAGAATCTGTGGAACGGCCTCTGCTGGGGAGAGCATCTTGACACCCGAATTTATGTGTTGCAATGTGATCTTTTATCGTAGTTTTGGTGAAGCCTATAGGGTGACTTTGCCTGCGAGATGTTATGAGGAGCCGTTTCGTAAAATGACAAAATTGAGCAACTGCTTAAAGGATGTCAATTCAGTAGACAGATGGCTCGTAAATGTTAAAGTTCAATTGTCACTGATGATCTTATGGACCATAAAAGACGTACGGACCCTTGGAGTGCCAAAACTTGGCATGGGGGGACACTTAAGTGTCAAAAGTTACAAAATGTACACTTAAGTGCCAAAATTGAAGTAAAATGGATCAGTTAGGTGCCAACGGCGAAAAATTCTGGCCAAACTGCCACGTGTCCATTTTCCGACGACTTCATTTGCCGATGGAGCATTTTTTTCAAAATAAAAAATCCATGTGGCAATTTAAACCAAAAACAAATTGCCAAGTCAGACTAATTTTTTTTTTTAAATTGATTTTATTAAAAAAAAAGGGGGGGAAGGGGGATCCGGCGAGGGCTGCACTTCTTTTTTTTAAATTTTTTTAAATTAATCAATTTTATAATAGTAATACATTTAATAATTATTTTATATTATTTAATTAATAATTTTAAAAATCCACGTCAGTGCAAAACGACGTCGTTTTGGCTTATTTTTCACCGACTTAGCTTCCGGCGAGCCACATAGGCAAGAAAATTAATAAAAAATTGCCATGTAGGATTTCCGATAGGGTTCCGATGACTTGACACTGAAGTGATTCATTTGTTTTGAAAAATATCATTTAAGTGTATCTTTTGTAACTTTTGGTACTTAAGTGTCTTTTCGTGCCAAGTTTTGGCACTTGGGCTGTACTTATGCCGAGCATAAAGGGCATAGTTTGAAATCGCTTACCAGAGCTTTTATTGGGTCCCCATTGATCTAGCAGACACTGAAGAGAAGTCTTCCAGCATCTTCCGTGGATGCCAAGTCAACATCCCATGTTTGTTTCAGTAAAATGAGTGAGAGAAGTACTCCAACATCTTTCGTAGGTTGATTGCTTACCAGTAGTAACTTATCAAAAGTTCTCATTGATACAAAATTGACGCCAGGTGAGGGTGTAGACAAGTAGGGAAATTGATACCAAATTGATGCCGGATGAGGGTGTACAAAAAGTAGGAGGATTGATAATAATTGAAGTAGGAGATTATACAAGCGAGAACTTTTGATAGGTTACACACACCTGTGGGCAATCAACCTAAGAGATAAAAGCCATACTCGCCACTTGTAGGTTATCAACTTAAGGGATAAGAGCAAAACAAGAAAAACTTCTTTTTCTCAAGCCAAAGGCTCAAATAAGTTATTAATCAATCAAGTCTTAGCTTTTTCATTCATCGTGGCAAGCTTATATAATTAGACATGGAACAACCGTTTAAGCATAAGTAATTTTCTAGATTCATTGGAAAGACTTACCATAAGAAAATCCTAGAAACTAGAACTCTGACTTTTGGAATTTTCATCATAATTAAGACCTAGGTACTAAGAAATGCAATAATAACATTTATGAGACGTTGAAAATATGAGAAATAGAGTTGGTTATAGGTCTCCATGTTTTGATAATTTCCAAAGTTGCCGAATTAATGGCCTTCAAGGGAATGCTCTGACATCAAACATTTTTGTTGCACGTAAACTAGTCCCTAAGTTTCCTTTATCTTCATCTTCATGGTAGGGAGAAAGATTCACAATATTGAAGCTCGTTGAAACAGCATACTCACTAAGGAGTTCAATCTTATAGGTGTTGTCACCAATCCTTTGCAACACTTTGAAAGGTCCATCAGCCCTAGATTTCAGCTTCCCATGACGACCCCTATGAAATCTTTCCATTCTAACATGAAGTGAAACAAAATTTCCTTCCTTAAAAGTTGCTGGTTGTCTGTGCTTGTTTGCTATTTCTTGATACTTTGCATTATGCTTCATGATCCTTTCTTGAATCTACTCATGAAGCTTCTTCAAATAGTTGGCATGTTCCTTAGCATCTCCACTAAAATGTTGAGAGATGGGAAGTGGAGTTAAGTCCAGTAGACCAATAGGATTTTCCCCATACACAACCTCAAAAGGACTTTTTCCAGTTATTTGGCTTGAAGACTGATTATAAGCAAATTTAGCTTGAGCCAAAGTGAGGTTCCATTGACGTAGGTTACTTCAAATTTAGCTCTTCAACAGATTTCCTAGACTTAAATTAACAATTTCAATTTGCCCACCGGTTTGAGGATGATGAGAAGAGCTAAATTGAAGAATTGTGCATAACTTCTTCCACAGTGTATGCCAAAAATGATTGATAAATTTTGAATCCTGGTCAGATGTCATTGTCTTTGGAATGCCATCAAGTTTCACAATCTCTTGAATGTAAAGATTCACCACAAGTAGAATCTAAAGTCTTGTTACATAGTACAACATGTGCCTTTTTGGTGAACCAATTAATGACCACTATAATTAAGTCGTTACCCCATTGTGTCCGAGGTAAACCTCACATCTTCCCAAGGGGTTGTTGGTACCGGTAATGGAGTGTACAAGATAGTGTTTTGAGTATGGCTTTTGGCATTATGACAAGTTCTGCATTGCTCCATATGTCTCATAACATCTTTCTCTATTCGTGGCCAATAAACATTTCCTTTCACAAAAGAGTGTCTTGTCTCATCCAAAATGATTGGCTAATCAATCCTCCACCATGAGCTTTATTGATAATGGCTTCATTCAGAGAACTTCTTGTATGCACAATTGTTGACATGGATCCCTTCAAACAATATTTCCAAATCTTCCCAAAGTCTGTATCTTCTTCACAAAGTTCCTAGATCATGTAAAAGCCTAAGACTTGTCACACCCTGAACCCCGAGTGCGCAACAACCCCTTCCCTTAGTCAATCAAATGTGACGTCCTAGGACGCGTCACCGACCACTCAATTTATTCTTTCATTATGCATAAGCGAAAAATGAACTATTCCCCAGTTAATCAAACAATCAAACAATCAAAAGGGATAGAGGGATGAACTGCAAAGCAACAAAAACTACTCATTTATTTATTTACTGTATTAACCAACAAAGGAACGTTTCCGATTTACAAGCCCACCAGAGGGTCAATTCTTTTCTCTAAGCCATACAAAAAGAGACTAAGGTTAGGTCAATCTGTTCTTTCCAAAAAGAACCCTTAGGTTCGGTACATTCATGAGGGACTACCAAAGTTCAGAGACCCATTGGACTCAGGCTTCGTTGGGTCATAGTCGAAGGCGTTTGGGTTAGCCACAAGTGGAGCGGGAGTAGGATTCACCACTGCACCATCAGGAGAGTCCAGCTCCATAGGATCCCAATCGGCGTCTTTAGAGCCCCTACCAAGTGGCTCATCAAAACTACGCAGAGAATTGATCAAGAGATCGTCCTACCTGATATATCACGCCAAGAACTAATGGGGAATCCATTGCCCCGGTCTCTCATCCACCTAGATGGTGGAGATGTACTATTCATATAAATGCACACGGCCCAAGAAGCGATGGTGCGTCACGATGGTCTCCCAATCCTTGGGAACCCCGAATTGCATTGGAGGGTACGCCATTCCAAGGACCTGAAAATGGTTTTACAATAACTAGTGAGATAAAATCTTAGCGAATCCTCGCCCTAGCCTCGGTTAGAACACCAACTCAACCTAGGGTATCTTTCCATAACTACCATTCAAGACCAACAACAACAATACATGTACTACAGCCAAGACACAACTAACCCATATATCTAGGGCCAACAACAAGCAAACAGTCAGTTCGCATGCAACTTTACCCGTTTATGCCATACCTTGCATGATATACGTGGACACCATACAATTAATGCATACTACAATCAAGTAATGCATTCGATCAATCACATACGAGTCGCATCGCAAGCGATCTCACTTGGCCATTGCCATGCCCTACACGTTATCAATTCAAGCATGCCACAAGTAGTGTAGCCAGCACATGCATAATCAGAACCAATGATGCCATGTTTCTCATGCATTCTTGTATCCACATGTGTTTCAATTATTAATGCCGCTTAAGGCCACAACCAAACTCCCGCTGGTGTCCACTGGCATAGCTAGGCATTGCCTTCCCCTATGAGGTGCGACGACGTCAAGGGCTTTCTCCCAAGACGGCATTCTCGAAGGTGCATGGGCCCGGCCTCTACCACGACTTCGCATTTGGACTCTCACCGAGATTCTGATGAGTCGAACTATCATCCCCCGAACTCCGACTGGGGCGATGGGTTCAATTTAGTGACCACGTAAGCATATCACCACACTCACTTTTATCTTTGAACATTAGCCAAATGCATACATGATACGTACTTGCAGAAATCATCCATTAAACACATGTAGTCACATTTTCATCTCAAGAAATCATCCAATCCCCATGTCTCACAATCGTATGATCAAAACATGTTCATTTAGGAAAAATTTCACTTATGCATGAATAGTACCATGTGAACAGTATCGCGTGAACAATACAACATGAATAGTACATCATGAACAGTGAAATTTCAGAATTCAATAAAAACAATAATTAAATTAAAGAAATCAATTAATTAAGACTAAACAAGCTTAACCCCATTAATCTAAGATTAAGCCAACAAACCTCATTTAATAAGCATTAAGCAAGATCAATTTAAACTAATCCTAATCATCTAACTAACCACCTATCTTAGCTCTAATGAATCTTAATTAATCCCCCTAAACTAAGATTAACTCTAACTAAACCAACCCTAAGCAAGTTTATGCACTAATCGATGGATTAGGACGAAAACTCACCTGTTAAGCGGGTCGGAGACACGGGCGTGGTGACGACGGCGGAGGCTACCCACGGGGACCTCAACTACAATGATCCAAGGTGGTCCTGGGACAGAAATAGCAACAACCATGTCTTTCTCTCACTACAAAGTTGGAAAACCGGACTACTCAAGGAGAAAGGTGGCTGGCCGGACTGACCGGCGCTCCAGCGACCTGCTGGCCGGTGACCGACGGCTTCAGGGGGTTAAGGGGGATAGGCTGGTGGCTGGTCTGGGTGGCGGCAAGGTCGAAATAGGGGCGGAGGAACTTTTCCAACTGGTACAGTAGTTGGAATTGGTGGACATGAGAGTAGCGGCTTCTGGTTAACAGGCGGGTTGGTCGGCGACTTGGACCGGTGAGCGACGACGACAGGAATCACGGATGGAGGCTTCCGGTTGCTATTGCAGGCAGTGCAGGCGGTAACCAGGCTGAACAAGCAAGGACAAGGCAAGGAAAGGAAGGAAAGGAAGAAGAAGAGGAAAAGGAGAAGAAGAAGAAGCAAAGGGGGTTGGGCGGCTGAAATGGGGAAGAGAGAGACGGAAGGGCTGGTGGCCTACCCTCATTAAGGCTCATCAATGCTTGCCCCATCCCCATGTAATGACATAATCTTCTCTCTTCTTTTGTCTTTCTCAATAATATCTAGAGGGACAAAATGGTCTTTTCCATCTTTGCACAATTACCACTTTGTCCTTAGGCTGAGATGATTAGCGACCTAAGGAATGGGTTAGGAAATGAATAGGGATGAGCTCGGGAATTGGTTGGGCTGAAAATGACTTAAGGTTAGAGAATGGGCTAGTGAGAGTCTAGTGGGCTAGTTGGGTCCAATGGGCTCAATGGCTGACTTGGGCCCACCATGGTGACCGCTATTCCTTGGGCGTGAGGCCCACTTGATCTTGCCCGGCTCACTTCCTCGTTGGCTCAATTCCTCGGTCCGTTAATTCCTTTTCCAACGATTCGGGCTCACCGACAAAATCAAAGGTTAAAGAAGCATTGTCCAAAAGTTCATTTCAAATGTTCTCGAAAATCCATCGTCCAATATTGGATTTTCATGTACTTCAATTTCGCTCGAATGTCATTTTGACATGTCTCGGACTAACAGGCGGCTTCGAGGTTTCACGCATAATCGACTCATGCTTGACTCAATATCAAACCACGTTCAAGTTTTCTTGACACATGGACATCCTTGACTAACATGAAATTGCGAAGGCTAGATTTTTATTTCAAAGTACACGATTACCGAGAACTGACATAGGGCCGTTTGTGGCATCGATAATATTAAATGGATTCACCCGTCGTCCCATTATACCCTGCTTGCGAATTGACTTCTAGTCATCCCCGAAACCAGCCTATATAACCACATGATCATCCTTACGCAAGTCTCACAGTCAAGTTGTTTTCTCAGGTCAAGTTCGTTAGTCGCACGAGTTCTGTCCTCATTAACCTTTCCCCTTAAGTTTAGTATCTCGGGAGTGATCAATTCTAAGTGAGATTAACCAACAATGCATTGACGAAATTTATGTTCATACATCCCAAAAAGGGCTCGAATTTTAGGACGTCACAAGACCTACACTTGCATTATGGATAGCAAGGAATGCCTATGGCTTAATGTGTGACGTCCTAAATTTCGGCCCATTTCGAATATGGAAAATGGTTATTTCATCAATGCACTATTAGTTATGTTTACTTTGAGTTGGCCCCTCATGAGTTAACTAATTATTTGGAAAGGCAATTAAGGATTGATACGCGTATGACTAGTGAATTCAATCAAGGATAGGCCGCTCAACCATAAGGATCAAGTAGGGATGATACCATGCTTTGCGGGCCAATTAGTGAATGGAAATAAATCAATTTGGCAGGAGTACGAGGTTGGATTGCGGATAATTCTGCACGGCTTCGATATTAACTGCGAACAATGTTAAACCGATTTCTTGTTTGTTCTATACTCAAGGTGAGCAATCAATCCCTCATATTAAATGACAACTGAGGATCATCTTGATTTGAATAGGCACAATCGTGGATTGAAAAGCTATCAACCATAGGTTAAACGCGCATTACTCTTAAACGCTACTCGGAAATTAGGTTGTACTAAAGTTGCGAGTGGTTGAATTTAATCACGAGATTCAATCCGATTTCAGGTATTGAACTTTCAAGGACGTCGAGACTAAAATATTGGACAACACCTCATTAATTCCAAAAATTATTGATAAGCTGGGAATTATCAGAATGGATTATCGAGTTGAGAATTGAAGCTAGAAAAGGAATGATCGGCCTTAAAGTTCTAAACTGAGATAGTTTCGCTTCTTAGTTTTTGGATCAAGGGCATTTCAGGAAAGTTTAGTCCAAAATTGGGGAAAAGACCATTTTGCCCTTTCCCCTTTTTTAATTTAAAAAAAAGGGGGAGTTTTGGGAAATGGGTTGAAGTAAGAAGGTGGGTGGGCAACTTTCCTTCAGCCGCTGCCCCCCTCTTTTGTCTTCTCTCTCTCTCTTTCTCCTCCCCATGCATGTACATCCCCCTGCAACAGCCTTCTTCTTTTCTTCTTTTTCTTCTTCCTCTTCTTCTTCTCTTTTGGCCGACGCCCCTGGTTGCTATTGCTGCCTTTTCTTTTGCTGCTACTACTGTTAGCAACAACCACCCATCACTGCCGCAGCTCCGCCGTCCTGCCATCTTGCCATTGGTTCGCTAGTCTCATCGTTCGCCGGACTCACCTGAGCTAGCTGCTCTTCTCTGGTCTTGTCCCAGTCGAGCTAGATTTGGTCACTGTTGTCGCTGCCTATTATCTAGTTGGAGCCGCCACCTGTCCGCTGCTGCAACTGTCGATGATCGACGCTCAAAAAGCAGCCGCCTTCTCCTTCTCTTTTGTTGCTGTCCGGGTCGACTGATAGCTGCTGTTGCGTTCTCCCTACCTTAGCCATCAGCCGTCGACTGTCATCGCCGCAACGCCGGCCGCCTTGCTCAGACGCCGAACTACTTGGAAACCACCGCTCGCTCGTTGCTCACCGCATCAAGTTGCCGCTCGTCCTTCGCTAAACCAGCTATCTTTCCATCTCTCTCTCTCTCTCTCTCTCTCTCTCTCTCTCTCTCTTTCGGTTTTGGTTTGAACCAAGCTGGCCAGCCACCTCTCGCCTCAACCACCCTCGTTGTCGTCTCTCCACCCCTGTCACCATCGGAAGTCAATCGACTGGCCAGTCGAGCTAGCTTCCGAACCTTGAGTCGTTGCATCGCCTTTTTCCCTCTTGGTTCTATTTTCCTTCGCTGGACTACCCCGCCTGGTTGCCGGAGCTGCTGGCTATCGTCCGGAGCTATCGGACCGCCCACTAGCCAACCCTATGCCGCCTCAGCCGCTGGTTCCTTTGTTTCTCAGCTTTTCGTCATGCAGACAGCCACTCTTGGTCGAGATCTGGTCCTATGCTGCCTCACCTTGATGCGTCGGAGGTTCCTGGGCATTCCCCTCATTGCTGCCGTTGTGTTCGTGTCACCGGAATTGCAAACCGGTGAGTTATTTTCCTAATCCCTTTATTAGGAGATAACCTTGTATTATGGGGCAATTGATTAGTGTTAAGTGTGATTAGTGACTAATGGGGATTAGTTATGCTTGATTGTGTATTATATGCCCTAAGTGAGATTATTATAAGCTAATGGTAGCTTAAGACGGTTTTTACTAATTAAATCGGATTATGGTTAATTAGCACTATTTTATGTTACTAATCCTATTTTTTGATTAATTTATGTGGTTAATTAAGGATTAGTTTTATTTAATTATGATTAATTATTTATGGGAATAATTAATTATTTTTGTAAATATTATATTTTGTGGAAATTAATTAATTTCGAATTATTGGTTATTTTTGGATAATTAATTATTTTGGAGAAATAATCAATTATGATCACTTGTGGAGAACTAATTAAAGTGAGCAATATTTATACGTATTCGATTATTGCTTATTGATAAAAGGTTGATAATTATGTATGCAATAATATTATATGGCTTTTCAAATATTCATGGAATATTTTATGAAGTAAATTACTTTTGTTAAGTAATTATTTATGGATGTGATAAATAGTTATGACTATTTTGTGTGAGAACTAGTTATTTATTGAGATAATCAATTGAAGTATTTTCCTAGATATCAACATGGATTATGAGAATCAGGGGAGTTTATAATCATTTAGTTATAGTCAATTATTTATGGGAATAATTGGCTATGATTAGATAATGGAGGTACACGATTAGTTATTGAAGTGAATACCTGTGGGCAAGTTACTAGTATTTATTGAGTATTACGAGAATGGTTATTGCTGATTGCTATATTGAGTACCACATGAATATTATCGTTTTGGTTGGTTGAGATTGACGATAGACATATGATTTGAACTGATTTTGTCGGTTATATCTGGAATTGTCGGATTATCGCAATATGTCGATTTACGGATAATATGTGGGACATTGACTACATCGTATGTGAATCTCATGCATGTCCTGTGTGGATTGTGATACGAGTGCTTTGAGAATTATATGAATCCGTACAGTTGTGTGCTCGTGCGACCACTTGTGCTATGAGGCGTACGAACGCGGAGTGAAGGGCGCCCCTAATGCGTGTTGACGTGGGGAAAAGGTAGAGCCCTGATGCGTGTTATGTGGGGAGATAGAGGAGGGCGGCCCTAATGGGTGTTTATGCCGGGAAAATGTAGAGCCCTTATGCATGTTACACGGGGAGATAGAGGAGGGCGACCCTAATGCATGTTTACACGGGGAAAATGATAGAGCCTTAATGCGTGTTACGTGAGGAGATAGAGGAGGGCGGCTCTAATGCATGTTTACACAGGGAAAAGGATAGAGCGTTGATGCGTGTTACGCGGGGAGATAGATGTGGTTGTGCTCTAATGCGTGTTTACGTGGGGGAAAAAGGTAGAACCCTAAAGCGTGTTGACACGGGGAGATGCATAATCAAAAAATGCCTGACTGCTATGTGCATGGGATGTTATACGTGCGGTGTTCTAATTACGTGATCATTTGCTTGCCTTTGTATGGTCCATGTGACTAATATTGTACAGGGTATATATAGCCGTGAGGTAAGGTTGCTTGTGATTGGATTTGATTGAGGTTTCGTTGCACATTATAGACTTACCAAAGTGGTGGTCACTTAGCTCCTATTTGGCCATCATTACTAAGTTACATGATTAGGCTGCACCCGAGGCGAGCGAGTTTCTTAATTGAGGCTTAGGATAATAACTTATTGAGATTTTATCTCACCGGTTATTGTATAACCATTTTCAGGTCCGTTGGATGAAGAATCAGCATGTGTTGCGATTTGTGGCTATGGTTGAAGGAAGTAGATTAACCCTGACCTTGTTGGTTTCATTGGCTTGATAGAAAGATGCCCTAGTAAGGGCTTGTACTTGTAAACTTCCTCTAATCATTAGATAAATAAAGCGATGCTTTGAATGTGTTTCTTGTTGGGTTTTCCTGCTATCCCTGCTTTTGTAATTGACTGGGTGGTTGTGATTTGCTTCCACATGTGTTTAATTGAAAGATAAAAATTATGGTTGGTGATGCGTCCTAGGATGCCGCAATCAAATGTCCGCAAGTGAAAAAGGGGTTTGTCGTGCACTTGAGGGTCGGGGCGTGACATAATGCATCCGCCACTCAATCAAGAGCTCCGGCTTTATGTTTGATAAGAAAAGTAAAAGCTTGAAGAAACTCTACCTATTTAACATGCTGATTATTGAGATTATGTTGAATATTTACATACTCAAAGGTTTCATGATCTGAATGGAAAACAAACTCCTTGAACAATAGATAATGTTGCCAATGATCCAAAACTCAAATAATAGCATAAAATTCGTTATTATAAGTAGAGTAATTCTTGCAGGAATTATTCAATTTCTACTAAAGAATGAAATAGGCTTTCCTTCTTAATAGGATCGCACCAATTGCCACATCAGAAGTATCGCAATTAATTTCAAAGACTTTATCAAAATTTGGAAGTGTAAGACTAGAAGTCTTAGTAACTTCTTTTTAAGGAGTTCAAAGCTTTGTTTTGTCTCTTTAGTCCATTGAAATTTCCCCCTTCAAGCATTTGGTGGTTGGAGAAATAATGGTGCTGAAATACTTGATAAAGTAACGATAAAATGATGCCAACCATAGAAACTCTTAATGTAACATATAGATGTCAGAATGGGCTGGCTTATGATCGCCTCCACCTTGCTAAGATCCATCTTGATGCCTTCTTTAGAGTAGATATAGCCTAGGAAGACAAGGAGATTGGTAAAGAAGATACACTTTTTAAGTTGGCATATAACTTTTGCTCCTGTAGAACCTTGAAAGCTTGGTGAAGATGTTTTAAGTGTTGTTCTTAAGTAGAACTATAAGCAAGAATGTAATCAAAATCAATAACAACAAAGATGCAAATAAATGGTTTAAAGATATGATTCATATGATGCATAATGTACTAGGATTATTAAAGAGACTGAAAGGCCTAACCTTCCATTTGTAGAAACCATCTATTGTTTTAAAGACAGTTTTCCTCTTATCTCCATTTCTCATTCGAATTTGATGATATTCACTTCAAAGATCAATCTTAGAAAAGATGATAGCACAATGGAGCTGATCATGAAATCATCAAGTTTGGGGATGGGAAAGTGGTATTTGCTGGTGATCTGGTTCACTACTCTATTAATAATGCATATACACCACGATCCATCTTTCTTTGGTACAAGAAGGGCAAGGGCAACATATGAACATATGCTTTTTCTTGCCATTCCTTTAATTAGGAGTTCATTCACTTCTTATTAGAGCTCTTCATGCTCTTTAGGACTTATTCTATAGGCTGCTTTGATTGGAATGATGGCTCCTGAAACAAAATCAATACAATGCTAAATGTCTCTTATGGTTGGAATGGAATTTCTTCTAGAACAACATCCTTAAATTCTTGAAGAAGTACTTGAGAATGGACAGCATAATGTTCTTCATTCTCTTTTATCATTACAAGAGCCTATGCTTTCAAGGATTCTTCCAAAGTCTTATCAACTTCAAATTTAGAGAGTAAATTATTTCCTTCCCCATTAAATGGTTTAGTAGTACTCTATGTTTTGGAAGGACCCAAGGTAATATTGACTCCATCTTTCTTGAAAGTATAAGTATTTTGAACTCATCATGCTTAGTTATTTTATCAAATTGCCATGGCCTCCCAAGAAGCAAATGGCAAGCATCCATAGAACAATATCACAGCATACTTCATCAATATGTCTTTTTCCAATAGTGAATTGAGCAAGACATTTTTTATCAACCTTACCTCACTCCCTTTGCGAAGCCAAGAGAGCTTGTAAGGTTGTGGGTGTATCTCCATGTTAAGATGCAACTTATCCATCATTGTTGTAGCCACTACATTCTCGCAGCTTCCTCCATCAATATTATTGTAAAGCCACGAACCATCTTCACGGGGTGTAGCATTCAAGACTCGACAAAGGATTAGAGACTCTCCTTGATCTCCATTGATAACTTCATCTCCCTCCAATTCTTCATGGGAGTTGGTTTAGTCTTCATGTGTCTAGTTGTCAAGCTCTTCTTTTACTAAGAGATAATCTTACGGTTTGGACATTTGGCGAGAATATTTCCAAACACTTGGCAATTGAAACACTTGAGAAAATTAGGGCGACAAAAACTTGATGTTCCAGCATTCCTAGGAAGCGACTTTGAAGCGATTGCCTTAGTCTTAGGAGTATTGGCACTTTCACCTTTGGACTAATCTTCTTTGTTCTAATACCAAGAGCTACTATCATGAGCTTCTTAAGTTGCTGTTCCACCTTAAATGCAAGTTGACAAACATCATTATAAGTCCAATAAGACCGAAGTTGGACAACATTAGCAATTTTTGATCAAAGCCCACCAAGGTAGCGGGCAACAGTTTGTTCCTTTGGCTCAAAAACATCATAAAACATCATGAGGTGATCAAATTTTGTTCCTTTTGTTTGAAATTGTGAAATTGGAGGAAGGTCTCTTGATAGTAGTTCATCAATAAGAACTTCTTCAATTCTTTTTCATCTTTTCCTATGCTATAATAGGTCTTCTTCCTTCACGAGCTTTTTGCTTCTTTAAATGCTTTCACCAAATAGACGCATGCTTTTTGAGCTTGATGGTGAATAGCTTCACCTTTTGATCAAAAGGTACTTCTTTATAGCAAAAAACTCTTTCTACAGCGTGTAGTCAATCCATAAATTCTTTTGGTTATATCTTCCCTTCGAATTCAAGAATATCAACCTTTACATAAGAATCTTTCTCAATTCCATAAAACCTTTGATATTGATGCCGAGGAAGTCCTTCCTCACTTGAAGCATGACTTTGAGTACTAGTGAAGGGATTAATGTCCTCTTTATCAAAGAGAGCTTCTTCTGAATTATGACACAACTCATCATGTTTGAGAAATTTAAAGCATTGCAAAAATTCCTGCAATTTCTGTACTTGTCTCCTTAAATCATCCACCTCCATGTCTCGTGGGTCTCTTGCTCGAGCTATAGAAGACTCAATGTTTGGCCTGCATTGAGGATGGCCAGCCATTTGACCTTGGTCCAATACCAAATTGATGTTGAAAGAGAGTGTAGAAAAGTAGGAGGTAACATAAGTGAGAACTTTTGATAGATTACTCACCACCTTTAGGTAATCAACCGATGAGATAAGAGCAATACTCACGATTGTAGATAATAAACTTAAGGGATAAGAGCAAAACAAGAAAAACTCTTTTTTTTCTCAAGCCAAAGACTCAAATAAGTTATGAATCAATCAAGTCTTGGCCTTTTCATTCATAGCATGTTTATATAATTGAGCATGGAATAACCCTCCATATATGAGTAATTTCCTGAACTAATTGGGAAGATATAATGTAATAAAATCCTAGAAACTAGAACTTTGACTCTTGGAACCTTCATCACAATTAAGTGTCATAAAGACCTAAGTGTGAAGAAATGCAATAATGACATTTATGAGACATTGAAAATATGAGAAGATCTCCATGTTTTGACTATTTCCAAAGTTGTTGAATTAATGGCCTTCAAGGGATGCTAAACTATGCATGTCTTCAATCCAAGCTCTACCAGCATGTACACGAATTAGTTTTTGTATTGGTATTATCATTAGTATTAGGATAATTATTAGTGTTGTCATTGTTAATTCTGTTTTTCTCTCGTCAGCATCACCTCCTTAGGTTATCGATTGTCACTAACTGATTGCTTCTCTTGCGAAGGGAAGTGGAGGCATCTATCATGTTCCCCTTCGGTTGCTTCATATTTGGAAGAAGTCATTACCCAACTTTGTGAAGCATTAACCAAAACTTGCATATGTCTACTGCTAGGTAGAACATATGGCCAGGACATAGTCTTATGCGTATAATGCAGATTGCTGCAATTGATTTTCAGGCTACTTGATGAGAATGTCTCGATCCCAGCCAAAATATTTGCATTGTGTAATTAAAGACTTGTTTGCCATCTGAAAGGTGAAGAATCTATATAAGTTCAGGCTTATGTAGCTTGGGCTTTCATTGCCTTTATCTAGTCATGTCAAATGGGTGGAGTGGATTTTGAATGATGAAAAAGAAGAATCTACTTCGATGGATCCACTCTGTAGAATATAGAGGTACTTATGGGAGAGTCCGTTTGCCTTGCACCCACACCTTTTGTGCAATCCGGTAAATATAAAAAATACTTATCTCCTTCTTTGCCTTTCACCTAAGCTGCATAGGAAAGACCCAAAGGTAGGGATGACAGGATTTGAACCCGTGACAGAAGCCCCTTTGACATCTCTTAATCTACAAAGAATTCTCAATGGTTCAAATCCTGCAGAGCATGATTCCATTCTTGGTTAGGTTAGTCCCAAACTTACAATCTTTTTATTATCTTGGCATTGAGCTATTTTTCTGCAAGACCTCTAAAAAATCCATGGACCGACCCCATCGTCTCCATCCCATAAGAACTACGTCTAATGTTTTTTTACTTGGAGAACTAATTGGATTGTAAAAAAATTCCCAATTCTCCCTTTGGGGCTTCAACCCTGGCGGATTGACTCATCAAGTTTCCATTGAAAAAGGATCCATGGTCTCTAACTAGAAAAGCAAATTTTAGCAGATTTTGCCATACTTTATCATCTCACAAATAGAAATTCGAGACAAATTTAGTAATGAGGATAACGGCCCTATCTACCATAGAGGTCATTTTCATGTCATAACATAAATAGTTTCATCGAGTCCTATCTATGAAATGACGTAGGGATCCATATGTAAACATAGTATCCATTTCAATACGCTTGACAACAGAGTAAAATAAGAAATTGAACAAGTCTGAGTCAAATAACAATGATTTGAAGCATTTTTTTTTTTTTTGGCATGGTGTATATCTCCTGTCCGAACTGGGTTTGAAACTAAACCTCCTCTGAATAGCGGGACCAAAACCCGTTGCCTTACCACTTTTTCTGATTTTGAAGAAAAAAAACTTCATTTCATTTTTTTAATTTAATCCTTGCCTGAAGAGTTTGAGTAGGTCGCAAATGAGTCCTAACCTAAATTGACCCCGCTTAAGGCATATTTATTCATTATTTATGTAATACATTTTAACTACCCATACCTTCTCTCTAAATCTTGAGCGAAAAAATTTAAGAAACCCATTCCGTATAGTGCAAACGAAATTCATAAAACAAGTGAAAAGGTCGTGAGGAATTTAGCTCAAGATCTCTGGGTCTATTCCTAATTTGAAATTAAGTTGCGTGCTCTAAAATCTTGAACGAAATTTTTAAAAAACCCATTCCTTATAGTGCAAACGAAATTCATAAAACAAGTAAAAAGGCCGTGAGGAATTTAACTCAAGATCTCTGGCTCTACTCCTAATTTGAAATTAAGTACGTCATCATTTGCTCTAAAAGATTAAGCACTTAGAGTGCATCATGAAATGCATTTTATATCTTAATACTCTATTTACGTTCCTTTTCATTGTTGTAGATGTGGCAAATAAGTGGAACGGAACTCTTCATCAAGTTTATAAAGAGGAATTTTGACAGTATGTTGTGTTTTTTCCCATCAAAATTTTTTAAAATTTCCAAATTCAACCAGATGTATTAAAGATATCTTATTCTGAGTTCTTTACTCTGGGTAAAAGCAAAAAGAAAAAAGAATAAAATAAGACTTTTGGTTTTCCTGCATTCACTTTACATGAATGTATTCTGTAACAAACAATTGACAGTCCGACCCAAAAAAATAAAAATAAAAGAACAAAGAGTTGCAAGGGATAAACTAATGAAATTTTCAGATTTGCCTTTTGTTATAATGATGGAACACGACATAATACGCTCAACTCCAAGTTGCAAGAAGCTTGCTCGTGACTGGGCCTACTTGGTGCTTTGGCAAACAAGTGACCGAATAAAAAATGCAGAACTCGAGAGATGACAGTGCAACCTCCGGTCCATACAAGGAATAATGTGGCTGGTTGCAAGTAGAAATATTTAAAACCCGTTAAGACCCATATTTAGCTGGGCTTTGCTAGTTTGTATCCATAACAACTCATTCTTTAGATTTTAGCTAATATATATACAACCTGCGTATTAAATATGAGTTAAAAAGTGAGTACAACAAAAGCTTTGTGAAAATATTCATTGATTCCTTCCCAACTTGCCTCAAGTTTATTAATTGCTAAATGCTGATGAGCGTGGACAAGCTAATCTCAGTTACGGCAACATTTCTTTGGCAAACCATCCTCGGGATAGAGGTGTGGAGCCTTTAAATGTATCGAGTAGAAACAAGCAAATTAGCGCCCCGGCTGACATATATAAATCAACGTTCTACTGATTTCAATGGAAATTGACTGTTGATCACACGTCATTCAATAGAAATTTAGAGAATTACAGTGGCATGTTCTGCTGATTCCGAAAGGATGGTGTTCACTTTCGACGAGAGAGATAAGCTAGGCGACATCACGGAGAGAGAGAGAGAGAGAGAGAGAGAGAGAGAGAGAGAGAGATCTAAATGCACATGCTTTGGATCCCCAAAGGTTAGGGAGCGGAAACATGCCAAACATACTGAGAGATTCGAGGGCTCTAAAGTTACATTTCACTTGGAGCTATTCAATTAATTAATCAACTAGTTTTACCACTTTCCAACTTCTCAATTAATCAATTATGCTCTCTCCTCATGGAGTTTGCCTTGATATCTTATGGATAGAATCGATTAACATATATGACATGAAATATGATTGTTGTCACTAACAGCCAAGCTGTGATGGTTTCCAAGCTTCAAGGGCCATTTTTGATTTTAAGAGTTAGTTGGATCACACTTCGTTTTTTCTGATGATCAAGTAAAGAGAAAGTTTTATTCATCATAAATCTCCTTGTCATTCGATAGAAGACTAGAGCATTACACTGCCAATTTACCATTCACAAAGCAAAGGTTATTTGAGAGAGAGGGCTGAGAGCACAGTCTGTGCTACAGTTAATAAAAGCAATGCCACTGCAGCGATAACCGAGATGACCACCCACGGGCTACTGCAGTAATCACGCTTGAACGTCGCCTTCCACTTGTTATGAGGCCTTTGGCAATGCTTGATGAGCTTGTCGCTGAGGCTGTTGAAGTGGTGATCCCTTGACAGTTCAACTTCCTTGCCTAAGGCGTTGAGTAGCTGCGCGACAGCTTCCTTATTGCTGAGCCAGTTTTCAATGATATCCTTGTTGATCAGTAACTCTGCGTCGCCCGGGGTATCCACCAGGCAATCCATGAACGCCACGTAGTCGGTCAGATACCTATTTTTGCAGTAACATTGCTCGAAGGCGATAATGTTCCGAAAATAATACTCCGTCGAGTCGTCAAGAGCCAGGTACGGGATGTTGAGCACTCCGTTCTTGAATTCGATATCCAACAAGCACTTCCTCTTACCTGAGAGCATTGTTAATAATAGGGAACAAACAGAGAACGAAACAGAATCAAATAGATATTCGTATTCAGAAAACAAAATGACACAGGTCAACTCTTACATTTTTTCAGCTTCACCCCGGCTGCCTCCAGCTCCGTCGCACTAGGGGTGAACTTCGTCTTCTCATTGTTCTGATTTTGCTCTTTCCTCACCGACGGCAAGAATGAGAGACTGATCGCGTGGACGAAGTGTTTCACCTGGTCGGAGCACTTCACTTCTGACTCCATCGCCCACTCCAGCCCGAAGAACAAGCACACGAGTTCAAGCAGCTCCCGCTTGGGCTTCTCGTGCATTCCAATCGCCATTCCGAACAGCTTCTTGACAATGAAAAATGGCAACTGGTTCTCCAGCAGTGCCATGTCACGGCGGACATCATTGAGCATATGCGGCTTGCCGAAGATCGGGTCATCTTGCAGCCACAACTGATCGTTCTGGGACATCAGGAAGAGCTGGATCACGAAGATGCCATCAAGAAGCATCATCTCGATGAACTTGTCGGTATTCAGCTTGATGTCCTTATCGTAGCACTTCCGGGCCTTATTCTCCCAGGACTTGGCCTTCTTGATGTAGTCCTTGAGATGGTACTCCGGGTTGTGATAGAGGAAGTTCTGCAAGTACCGTAGCTTGTGATCTTCCATCGGCTTGAGCCTTGGATCACCATGGTGATAAGGTCCGATCGAAACTACGCGGGGCTTGTAGGCCTCTTCGTTGCTCTTCCGGAACTTGTCCGGAACAGTGAAGATGCAACAGTTGGGTAGCGGAGATAGTTTCTTAACTCTGCTTTGTATTGAAATTACGAGTTCATCGACCGATGCCTCTGCTACTGCCATCCACTTTTCCCTCTTAACTTTGGAAAATTTTTTTCCTCAGTCAATCAAGAGCAAAGGTTTCAGCAAAAGCCAGTCCAAGAGAAGGGTATTCTGTGCCAGAATAAGGCCACAAACTAGATTTGGTCTCTTTTATGCAGAGCAATCATGGAATCAGAAATATATAGAAAAGAAGCCGAGCGGGAATTCTGAAAAAGGGGTTAAGGAATAGTCGACGGTTAATTTGGCTTTAAGGCATGGCAAGAAGTGGCCCACTCTAATGACCTCGTACTCTCTGGATTTTCACATTCATAATGACATCATATTTTGATTGACTAGCTTCTGCAGTTCACAATGAATACACACGTCATTTTAAATTAATCTTGTTTTTCTCGGGAATATGCGTTGCGAGTTTTTCCCCCCCTCCTAAGTCAGCTTCTTGCGGGCCAACATATTTATAGGCCGCTAAAATTTGAACGTTCAAAAGGACAAAACTTAAAAAGGACATAGCTTAGCTGGTGTCTACAACCGTTAACTACTCAGACACGAGGAAGCCATTCATTGGATTTATTGTTGGGCGGACCTGATGAGTGCTGGTTCATTATTTAGTATACCTAACCCTTGCTAGATGGAACCAGTGATCCGAATTGAAGTTTCAAACCATATGGTAGCATTGATAGTGCTTACAAAAGATCGAGCTTGGCTGGTGTCCTGCCAAGTGACGTTGGCTGCCACCCGAGCACGAGGCAGCATTCAATTGCGTTCATTATATAGTCGACCTAACGTGGGCCGATTTATTTATTAGGAGACCTAGCGTGTACTAGATTGAGCGGTAACACCGATTGAAGTTTTGAATGATGAGCATTTCCCTATTTAAAAAGAAGCAGATCACATGTTTATTTTTTTATTTGACTATTGACCGACTATATTCATATGGTGCGTAGGGGCGGTTAATGACGGCATTCACTTGTAATAAATATAAGATGAAAATAATTCGTGATTCATTTAAAATCAATTCAAACTATTATGAACTTGGTTTTGCAGCAATTTAGGTTGAGCGACCAAACAAAAAATATCCCCTCTGTGAGAGTAGTATGCACTCTTATCTGGTAATATTCCCTTTATCCTCTACTTTGTGTCATTTGCACCACTTTCCACTTGATAAGTAAGTAGAATAATGTATAAAAACACATGATAAAGCATTTTGCTCTATTACACAAATGAATAACATTAAAATGTCGATAAAATACTACATGACGTTAAGAACCCATATTCAACAAACAAACGAAATAATCACGATCAAATAAAGATCAGTAGGCATATTTTATGGACAAATGATCATTAGCAAACTATAAAATAAACTACTAATTAACACAAATCTTATCGAAGAAAATATCTAATTAAAAGGACTCTATGACATGATAATGCATATTTCAACATATAACGTTAGATGATCATCAAAAATGTTCTGTATATGATAGCCTTTTATTTGATGAATAAATGACGTTAAAGGATCAATAAAAAAATCATTACTAAAGAATTATAGCTCATCTCCAAGAAAAATAAATATCATAAAAAAAGAAATAATTATTTAAATGAAAGAACCTATCATTAAAAAACTTCATAGCATATTTTCAAAGAGTCATATCACGTGATTGTGCATATCTCATGAAAAAAAAAATTGACTAAGAACATAGTTAGCGACGACCCTAACGATTCAATGCATAATCAAACATAAATCCAACCAAGCCAACGCCGACCTGGCGATGGGTCGGTGAGGCCAAGTCTTGTCGGTGGCTAGGCGAGCTCGGCTTTGTCCAGCCACGGTGAGGCTCATGCCGGTAAGCCTCGCCGTGGCTCAGCATCACCGGGGGCTGATGTGCTCGGCATTGTTAGGGGCCGGCGAGGGCGTCGGCCCTCGTTTGGCCAATCGCTGACCGATCGCTTCTCATGGCTAATGCTAGCAATTGGCCAAAAGGAAGAATAAGAACCAAAAGGGAGAAGAAGAAAATGAAAGGAAAGAGAAGAGAAAGAGAAAGAGAAATAGAAATGAAAAAAATTTGGTTTTGATTCTGAAATTGTTCCCGAGAACAAATAAGCAAGTTTTTTTATTTATTCTTAATTTTGTTCAAAATCTATTCTTGGAAACAAAAGAATAGAATCAAACACTATTTAACTAGTTAAAAAACAGACCCCTTGCTCTAATAAAGGCTTCTCAGCTTTATCCAAAGATCCTTCGACGTCTTCTTAGAAGTCACGTTCATCAAGACGATATCAACAAGACATAGCCATATCAGGCTTTGCGCCCTTCTATCGCTGATCCACTCCTTCGAGTCAATGGACATGGACACCTTTATCATCTTCAATTACGTGTGCCCATGAGCAAAGCCTCCATCTCCAATTTTCACGACTCAAAACCCTTTCCTCCTAGCTTCTCCACTTCAATCCGTGATTGACTAGCCGACGACATCGTCCCAAGATTCAATTTGATTTTTTGGATCTCTCTTCACTAAGAAACCCTAACCTTAAATCAAGCTCTACTACTAGATGTTAAGATTCAGTACACAATCACCAAAAAATAGAGAGTAAAAATGAGAAAAAGAATTCGAGACACGAAGTTTTATCGTGGTTCACCCTTAAACTAAGGCTATGTCTAGATGAAGATTCTCCTACAATTAGTATCTCACACATTTTTGTTACATCACTCAATTGCAAGAAAAAGAAAATATATATAGTAGCTATTCATGAGTTTAAACCCAAGCTACAAATAAAATATAAGTTCAAACATAAAAAACCATCTGGCATCGCTAGAGTGTTGCCCCCTACGACCCTAGCTGGGGCCACTCCATACTATATTGTCGATGAAAAGTATGAACTACATCCCAATAGAATGACGGTCAACATCACTTGCTAGATTGGCTCGTCCATGGCCGGTGACGCTGATGTCAATGGCCGTGAACCTTTGTCGTCCATGCCCTCAAAAAGCAAACAGAAAAACAATAGAGGCAGCCCGTCGTATGTTCACGGCCGCCGGAGGCTTTGGATGCTTAAAAAGCATGAAGAAAAACAACAGAGGCAACGCGTCGGAGGTCCATGGCCGCCGGAGGTGTGTGTGGATGGTCACGTGACCAGATTATTAATATTTTTATATTTGTTCATGTCATCTTCAAGTGTCAATTTGCTATTGGGTTTTGCCAAAAAATTTGCATGCCACATCATAATATAACGTGCACGCTTTGCAAAATTAAATACTTTCTCCCACGAAATGGGCTGCACTCTCATATTATCGGGATAAATACATTATTTGTATCAAAACTTTTGTGTAGCGCTCACTTTGGTGTTAAAACTTTTTCTTCGTTCACTTAAATACTACAAATTTGAAAAATCAATCGCTTGTCGGATGACTGATGGCACTTCTAACATGGCCGTTGGAAAAGCTAACATGGCCTTGGTCATTTGACGAGCGATCGATTTTTCAAATTTATAGAACTTAAATGAGCAAAAAAAAGTTTTAGCACCAAAGTGGGTACCGTACGAAAGTTTTGACATAAATAGTGTATTTATCCTGTACGAAAATTTTCCTACTCTTAATGTTTTAATCCTCGCATTCCCACGCGCCCTCTTTTGCATGGCTCGTTCAGCGACGTCCATTCCAGAGACGCACGGATGACCACGTCATGACGGTGACGCAAGAGAGGAGGCAACTACCAGGCAAAGAAAACGACACGAGTGACGAGAGACTCGAACGACGTCATGCAGGTGGCGTCGAAAGTCAATGATGTGGGGACACACGCTTTCCTTGTGCACGACTCTCGTGGTAATGTAACGTGACGTAAGGAGGGATTTGTGGCTCTGGCAATTCTTCCATTTACTACGTCGTTGCCTAAGTAGGTGTCGCCATTAATGAAAGGGCACAGAATGTGGCTTGGGCATTCTTTCATGTGCTACATATCACATGCCATTCCGACGACATACGATGAATTGTATTTCAAGCTCAAGCTCAAAGCCTCGTATTCATGATCTCTACAGCAATAAAGGTTTCCTAATGAGTGTTATCCTCCATGCACTCATTTGGTACGACTTTTGAGAAATCTCCTTGAGAAAATATAAATACCTATAGGCTAAAAAAAATTTTCGAAATACAAATAGCGTTTGATAATTTATAATTTTAAAGTGTATTAAGAAATAACTTTAGCTTAAATGCCTTTTAGTTAAAATTACATTTTGTAAAAGATTTTTGCTAATTAAAAAAAAAAAAGGTTTCAAACTATTGCCGGTGGAGTTCAGCTGTTGGCCAACCATAAGGGCAAAATCTAACCACTTGAGGTGCATGAATAGTGATACAATTGGAGAACAAGGCTAAGTCCAATGTTGTGGGTGTTGGTGATTTTAAAATCACAATGCATCTTGGTATTGTAAGGACATTGACTACATGTTCCATAATTGAAGAAGAACCTGATTCCCTCAAGTGTCTTGAATTTAGCTGGATCTCAATGTGAACTTTTGAATGTCGTTTGAGATATCCTGGGGATAATGAGAAGAATTCAAAACAATGGCCTATATGAGCTTTAAAGGGAAAAAGTGACGTATTTTACTGCAAGTGTCACGGGCCAATTGATCTAGCATTCCCTTTGAACCCGTGCGGTCTTAGGATTTCTCCTAAGCAGCCTTTCTCACTCAACTCAAAAGAATTCTAGAGAGAGAAACTCTAGAGAGAGAAGCTCTGGATTATATTAATCTTGTAAAATGAGATGGTACAAATGAGGGGGAGGAGACCCCTATATATACAAGTATAGACAAATCATATCCGTAGATCTCTCCTTGATTTAACGGTGAAGATCGTATCTCTCCAACTACCACCTGCCCGTATTAATTACATAGGCGTACCATTACCGTATTGCCCACCCCTAGGAATATTTTAGAAGACTCAAGAAAACCCTAGGACTTAGGGATATCGATTGAAGGTCGCTCGTTCCAAGGCTCGATCACGGCGTCATTCAAGAACCCTCTTGGACCATTCATATCTTCGAGCCGTGACATTCTCTCCCACCTAATCAGGTGACACCCTCGTCGCGTCTTCGGCATGGTATGCTTCAATTTGCTTCTTGAATTGCCAAAGAGCGTCCGCAGGTTTCCAACTTGCTTCACTCTCCGGAAGACCTTTCTATCGAACCATGTACTCCCGCTTCGGCGCACAATACCGCTTCTGTATGACTTGGTCCGCCATGATGTAGTCGACTTCCCGATCATATGAGGTCTTTGCTCCCAATGGTGCCTGTTGCGACTCCTCTCGGTTCGGATCTTCCTCATCTACATGGAAAGGTTTGAGCATACTCACATGGAAAACCCGATGTACCTTTAGTTTAGGTGGCAACTCCAGCTTGTACGCGACCTTCCCGACCCGTTGAAGCACACGAAAGGGCCCCTCATAGTGTCTGATCAACCCCTTGTGCACGTCTTTGTAGCAAAGAACTACGTGTAATTTGGCTGACACTTGGTCCCCGACTTGGAACTTCACGTGTCGATGCTTTTGATCCGCCCATTTTTTCATGCGTTTCGAAGCCTTGTGTAGGCATGCCCTTGCCAAGTTCGCTTGCTCCTGCCAATCTTTCGCAAACTTGAACACGAGTGGGCTACTCCCCTTATAGCCCGATGAAACCGCACTTGGGGTTTGCGATTGTTGTCCCATCACGATCTTGAACGGGCTTTGGCCAGTAGACTCACTTTGATGCAAGTTGTAAGAGAACTGGGCCACGTCGATCAACTTTCCCAATTTACTTGTGTCGTGCTCACGTAGTGTCGAAGGTAGATCTCCAAGAGTGCATTGATCTGCTCTGTCTGACCATCGGTTTGGGGATGCAAACTTGTAGAGAAGTTCAACTCCAACCCTAACAGCTTGAAGAGCTCCGTCCAGAATCGTCCCGTGAATCGAGGATCTTGATCGCTCATGATCATTTGTGGTACTCCCCAGTACTTGACCACGTGCTTCAGGAAGAACTTGGTTGCTTCCTCGACCGAGTAATCCTTTGTCGCAGGAATGAACGTCACATACTTGGAGAGCCGGTCGACCACCACCATAAGTGTCTGACACCCTTCGGACTTTGGCAGGTTGACGATGAAGTCCATGGAAACACTCTCCCATGGACGAGTGGGGATGGGAAGCGGCTCCAGAAGCCTTGGCGACGACCGTTGCTCAAGCTTGTCTTGTTGGCACACGAGACAAGTCTTCATGTACACTTCGATGTTGTCTCGTATTTGAGGCCAGTAGTACTGTTCTTCGACAAGTGCCAATGTACAGTGGATCCCTAGATGACCCGCCCACTTTGAATCATGGCACTCTCGTAGTACTTCATTCCTCAACTTCCCATGGAGTGGCACGTATAGTCGCCGTCCCTTGATGTAGAAAAGTTCGTATTCACACTAGAACTGATAGGTCTTACCCTCTCATGTGTATTGTAGGAGTCCTTGAGCCCGTTGGTGGTGCTTGAGCCCCTTCTTGATACGGTCGATCTACGGACAACTCAGCCGACTTATGAGGTTTGCCAGCTCTGCCTTTTGACTGAGTACGTCCGCCACGGAATTAGACTTTCCTGGCTTGTACTCCAGCACATAGTTGAATTCCGCCAAGAAATTCTACCATCGAGCTTGCTTCGGACTCAACTTCTTTTGGGTCTAGAAGTAACTTGTGGCCACATTATTCGTCCTTACAACGAACTCAGCTCTTAGGAGATAGTGTGTGAGGTCTTGAAATTTGAGCCCTTTGAGGGAGGAATGAATGTTAATTTCACCAATGCATTGTTGGTTGATTTCACTCGGAACTGATCACTCCTGAGATACTAACATTGAGAGCAAAGGCTAATGATGACAGAACTCGTGCGATTAAAGAATTTGAATTGGGAAAACGACTCGACCGTGAGATTTGCGTAAGGACGATCCTGTAGATATGAAGGTCGATTTCAAGGACGACTAGATTTCAATTCGCGGACATAGTATAATAAGATGACGGGTGATTTTGTCTATTGTTATCAAACCCGCGAATGACCCTATGCTGATCCTTGATAATCGTTTACTTTGAAATAAGAAACTATCTTTCGTAATTTCATGCAGTCAAGGACGTCCATGTGTCGAGAAGTCTTGAACGTGAATTGGCATGAGTCGATTACGTGTGAGTCCTCGAAGCCACTTGTCAGTTTGAGTAGTACCAAAATGACATTTGGGCAAAATTGACAAGGCATAAGAATCCAAGATTGGACTTCGAATTTTCGGGAACGTCCAGGACGGACTTTTGGATGACGTTTCTTAGACAATCGTTAGTGTTGGTTGAGCCGAGTATTTGGAAATGGGATTTTCGGACCGAGGAAATGAGCCTACGAGGATGTGGGCTGAGAGAGAACAGTGTGGGCCTCACGCCCAAGGTGGAACAGCCACCGTGGTAGACTCGAGGCAAGCAAGTGAGCCCGTTAGATCAAAACGACCATTTACCCTCCCAAGCCCATTGTCTAACCTTGAGCCGTTTCGAGCCCAAAAATTTTTTGAGCTTGTTCCTATTCATTTTCTAGCTCATTTCTTAGGCCCGCCCTTCATTTTCAGCTCAAGGGCAGATTGGGAAATGTGCAAGGTGGAAATGACCAAAATGCCCTTGGATATTTTGAAGAAAAGTCAAAAGAAGAGAGAGAAGATGATGTCATGTTTCTTGGGGACTTGAACCAAGCCATTAATGGCCTCAATTAGGATTAACTTGCAGCCCTCAATGCAGTCTCTCTTCTCCTCCTTCAACCCTCACAAACCGCACACTTCTCTCCCTTGTTTTCCCTTCCTTCCTACAATTTCAGCTTTTGACCTTCCTCCAAAAATTGAGTTGTTCATTGCCTTCCTGTGTGAATCACGTCCCGTACCACCCACCATCGTGATTAGAACAGAAAATCCATTTAGCTGGCATCGGCCGTTTGTCAAACGAAGCTGCCGGCCGATCCGTATGGCGGCCGGAAGTCGTTGCTCATCGGACTGCCTACTGTAGCAACCAGTCCACCTGTTTTGCCTTTTTCCTCTGTTTCTCTCCCATTTTGACCAAAGCACCACCCACACTAGCCACCAGCAACTCCCCCTCGACCCCCTAGAGCCGCCGGTCATCGGCTGCCAGCTCTTCAGAGCTCCAGCCTAGCCGTTTTGCTCCGACCAGCCACTTTCCTCCTTCTGCAGTGTTGTTTTCTGGAGTTCAGTGTGAGTAGAGGTTGTTGCTGCTGTGTTTAGCTTAGGACTGTCTTGGAGTGTCGGGTTTGTCGCTGCCGCTGCGTCCGTGTCACCGGCCCGTTTAATGGGTGAGTTTAACTTCTAATCCCTTAGTTAGTGCCTAAATTTTCTTAGGGTTGGATTAATTATTGTTAATGGCTATTTAGAGTGTTTAATTAAGTGTATTAGCCCTAAGATATGTGGTTAGATAAATGATTAAGATTAGCTTAGCTTAATCTTACTTATTTATGCTTAATTGTGCTTAATTAGGCTTAATTGAGTGTTATGTGATAATTAAGCATGTTTTTCTTTAATTACTTGATTAATTATTTTAATTAATTAATTTTTTAATTTTCGAAATTTAATTATTTAATTATTAAATTCTGAAATTTCATTACTCATGCACTATTCATTTGAAAATTAAAAATGTGCCTGATTTCATGTGTCTTGAATTTATGAAATGAATTGAATGTGTAATTGTATGAGCATCTGCATAAATTGTGTGATTTTCATAAAAATGGGAAAAAGATGAATTGTCTGAGGGATACCGGGAATTGACCGCTTTTATGAGGAAGGAATTGAGATTTTAAATGCAAGTGCATGTGCAAGTACATGTGCATTGGCTACAATAGTCTAAATTATCAAAGGGGAGGGTACGGTTGCACCTCTATAGAGGAAGGGCGACGTAGTGCCGTGGCGCCTCGGAGGGCACAAAAGGGCACGGTTGTGCTTTTGTGGAGGAAGGGCATTATAGCGCCTCGGAGGGCATGAAAGGGCACGGTTGCCCCTCTGCGAAGGAAGGGCGCCGTAGCGCCGTAGCGATAGCACAGAAGGGCATGGTTGCATCTCTGCGAGGGAAGGGCGCCGTAGCGCCGTTGCACCTCGGCCCAATGGAACACGTGTGGATGCCAGAGTGTACGAGAAACATTGTATCATTGGTTCTAATTATGTATAAGGTGATCACATCATTTATGGCATGCACGCATGAATTTAGAATGTGTAGGGTGTGGCAATAGCCATGTGAGATCGCTTGTGACGCGACTCGCATGTGATTGGTGAATTGTATCATTTAACGGCCATGTGCATTGCATGTATTGTGCTGATATATAACGTGCAGGGTATGACATACCGAGTAAGGTTGCATGCGAACCGACTTTTAATTATTGGTTAACTCAGTCTGTTATTTAATTGCTGGTTACTGGTTGTCTGTTGTTGGGTTGAGTGAGGGGTGGTTCTAGGGAGATACTCCGGGTTGGGTTGGTGTACTAACCAGGGCTTAGGGGAAGAACTCGCTGAGATTTATATCTCACTGGTTGTTGAATAACCATTTTCAGACCCTTAGAATGGCGCAATAGAGAATCCTACCTCCGCTCCTCCAGTGATAGACCCGATGGAACCTGAGTCCGATGGGTCCCAATGATGGTGGTGCTGAACCCGAGGGTTCATATTATATAGTTGGATTAACCTGGCCTAGTTTCTTTTTAGACTAGCTCAGAGAATGGATCGGCCCCTTTGTTGGGCTTGTATCGAGAAATGATCATTCGTTGGTTAATCTAGTAAATCGTATAAATGAGTAGTCGAGGTTTCTGCTGTTCATCCCTCTATCTTTGTTTGATTGTCTGTTTGGACTGGGGATGGTTCATCTTCCACTTGCGCATAACGAAAGATAAAATGAATGGTTATCGACGAGTCCTGGGATGTTGCTTTCTATCGACCAAGAGAAGGGGTTGTTGCAAGCTTGAGAGTCGAGGCGTGATATCCTCATCAGTTTGGGTTTTAGAGTGAGGTCGAGACTTAGAGTGATAAGGTGCGTGGGATTTTTAGAATAGTGAGATAGGGATGGCTTTTATACTACGTGTTTGTGATTGCTTTTGTAGTTTTGTGTGGTAGCGGGTTACTCATAGTCTAGAGTGATGAGCAATCCTGAGCAGAGAGAGCCCCTAGGCGTAGGGTAGCGTCTGGTCAGACCAATGCTAGAGGTAGCACGTAGGCAGATCCTAGGATAGGCGGGATCCTGCTGGCGCTAAAGACCTTGATAGGACAACAAGCTAAGTGCTCCTGCTGTGGTCCTTGTGGTTTCTCTAGTGAGAGGAGAGATTTGTGAGAGACCGATGCCTAGGTTGGTAGAGTAGTTCCTGAGATTGAAACCACTGAGGTTCAATGGCATAGGCAACCTTGAAGCTACGACCCTTTGGATAAGGGATAGTGAGAGGACCTTTTTCAGTGTTGAGGTGTTCAGAGGAAGATCGAGTGCTATTGGCAATTTATCAGCTTCAAGGTAATGCCACCAATTGGTGGGAAGCCACTCAAGAAAGAGTGTTCCCTAAAGGCACAGCTCAGACTTTGGGTGCCTTTCGTGAAGCTTTCAATGGGAAGTGCTTCTTAGACAGTGTGAGAAAGTCAAAGATGGCAGAGTTCCAACAGTTTTATTAGAATCAGATGTCAGTGGTTCAGTATGAGGCGAAGTTCGCTAAGTTGGCCAAGTAATAGTTGAGGTTAGTGGAGGACCCTTAGATACGTTTCAGAGATAGCTTGAAGCCAGAATTGAAAGCCTAGCTGGTGCCCTTGAACTTGAAAAGATTTGATGAGATGGATGAGAGGGCCTAGATGATAGGATAGAACATGATCAAGAGGACAACCGCATCTAGCTCGCAGTTTGTGCCTAATAGAAACAATCGTCGGTTTGGAAAGGGACCGATGATGGGGAGAAGGAATCCCATCCCACCCAATAGAAAGAACCATGTGGGAAAGCCGACACCCAATGCCATGGGAGTTTGTCGAGTGTGTGGGAGGAGACATGAAAATCTCCCCTGTCTTTTGATGTTGCAAGGAAGTCATTGACTTGATTGCCATAGCAACATATGACTTTAATGTCATAGTTGGCATGGATTGGCTTACCAAGCAATGAGATATGGTGGATTGTCATGGAAGGACAATTCAGTTTAACCTAGTAGTGGGTGATAGTTTTGAGCTTGTGGGAAATCGAGGAGGACCTTCTGTTCTTCTGATTTCGTCACTTGAAATGACTCGGTTGTTGGAATCTGGGTGCTAAGGGTATTTGGCATTGGTGGCAGTCACGATGGTGAAAGGATCAAAGGTGGAGAATATTGCTGTGGTACAAGAGTACATGGATGTGTTTCCCTCTCTGGAGGAAATTGAGTTTGTGATTAGATTGACTCTTGGGACTAAACCAATTTCCAAGGCGCTTTATAGGATAGCCTTGTCAGAATTGAAAGAACTGAAGGTGCAGATGCAAGAGCTACTGGATAAAGGTTTCATTTGTCCTAGTGCGTCTCCTTAGGGAGTGCCGATACTATTTGTAAGGAAAAAGGACGGTTCATTGAGACTATGCATTGATTACTGGCAGCTTAATCAAGTGACGATTAAGAGCAAGTATCTGTTGTCAAGGATTGATGATTTGTTCGACCAACTTCAAAGAGCCTCGGTATTTTCCAAGATAGACCTAATAACAGACTATCATTAGTTGAGGATCAAAAAGGAGGATATATCGAAAATAGCGTTTAGGACATGCTATGGTCATTACAAGTTCATGGTAATGCCCTTTGGATTGACGAATGCCCCTGCTGCTTTCATGGACTTGATTAATTGGGTGTTCAATAAGTGTTTGGACCAATTCATGTATTTTGGTATACTTGAGAAGTCTAGAAGATCACGAGAAACATCTGAGATCAGTACTACAGACCTTGAGAGAGCATGAGCTCTATGTTGAGTTTAGTAAGTGTGAGTTTTGGATATCTCGCGTGGCATGTTTTGGTCATGTAATTTCAGGTGAAGAGATCTCTGTTGACATGATGTTACAATCCCAAGAAACTTCGATTAGCTAGGTATTATAGACGTTTCGTAGAGAAGTTTTCTATGATAGCAATGCCATTTACGAGGTTGTTAAAGAAGGAAGAGAAGTTCGATTGGACGAACAAGTACGAGCGTAGTTTCCAAGAGCTCAAGAGTAAATTGACTACCGCACCTGTCTTGACAATACCATCTGGTACTGGTGGGTATGAAATCTACAGTGACGCGTTGTACAAAGGATTGGGCTGCGTGTTAATGCAACATAGCAAGCTGGTTGCATACACATCTCGACAGTTAAGGCTTCACAAGCTTAACTATCCGACGCATGATTTGGAATTAGTGGTGATCATCTTTGCCTCATGCTCAACGGCGATGGATGGAACTTCTTAAGGACTACGATTGCGAAATTTTGTATCACCTAGGGAAAGCGAACAAAGTGGCGGATACGATTAGTCGAAAGTCATTGATTGCATAGATGATGGTACGAGAATGGATTCTTTTGGAGGGAGTCAGAGACTCAGACTTTAAAATTAAGGTTGGCCATCTTGTTAGTCTAATGGCCAATCTCAGGGTGGAACCCGAGATGCAAAGTAGGATTAAGAGTGCCCAAGCGACGAATCCTAAAATTCTTAAGATCCTACAGATAGATTAGGCAAAGAGGAAAGTAGACTTTCAAGTGTCCGATGATGGGACATTGAGGTTTCGAGGGTGATTATGCGTTTTGAAAGATGCAAAGCTTAAGGAAGCAGTCTTGTCAGAAGCTCATCATAGTAATTATAGCATCCACCCTAGCAGTACGAAAATGTATCAGAATCTGAAGCAGCACTTCTAGTGGAACGGTATGAAATTGGATATCGCAAAGCATGTGGCTAAGTGTTTAACGTGCCAACAAGTAAAGGCTCAGCATTGTAAGCCTAGTGGATTGCTGCAACCTCTTGAGATTCCCAAGTGGAGTTGATAACACATTATGATGGATTTTGTGATGGGACTGCTAAGGAGTTAGCGAGGCAATGACTCGATTTGGGTAGTAGTTGACAGGTTGACGAAGTCAGCTCACTTCATTGCGGTACGAAAAGATTTCACGTTGGATAAGTATGCAGAGTTGTATGTATGTCAGATTGTACGCATTCATGGAGTTCCAGTGATGATCACATCTAACCGTGATCCTAAGTTTATGACAACTTTCTGGAAAAATTTGCAGTCGGCCTTGGGGACGGAATTGCAATATAGTACGGCGTACCATCCATAAATGGACGGTCAATCAGAAAGAATTTGAAGAAGTATTCGAAAGTCTTTAGTACGATAAATGGCATTTGGTTTGCACTAATTTTCTAGTGGTTGAGGCAAATTCTTGGTTTGGTTATTAAATGGACGCAAAAGAATGTTGAAAGAAAAATCGGTGGTTTGTGGAATTCGAATAGCGGTTTGTCGGAAATTCAGTGAATCAGATTTCAAGTGTCGATAAGTGATCCCGTGGAAACGAACTCATGAGTTGATGAGCTGGAGAAATTTTTGCACTTTAAAATGCTTAGACGAGGTTAAAACCATGAAGCTTAGTATGGGACTGGCCAAAGCGAATAATACATCTATGAGATGGTGCATATCTAAAAGGGACTTTTTCTAATAGTGGTGCAGTTCGAAGATGCCCATAACGACTAATCCGACGAGGGCGGGGAGTGGTCACCGAGGCCAGAGTGCCTAAGCAAGGAGCGACTCCTGGCAGGCTTCTAGGATGTCGAAATGGGCAAAAATGAACTGAATTACGCATTGTGCAATGTTGTCAGCTTTCCGAGTGAAACTAAGAGCTTGTGGATAAGATTTTATCGGAATGGTATAGCCAAAATATGGTCAAGTTTGTGGAACTCCAGTCTATGGAATGAGGTCAGGGAATTGGGAATCACTAGTTCAAAAAAAAATGGTTTAGCAGTTATTGAATGCAGTTTAGATTATCAGAGACAAACTAAAGACAACTTAGAGTCGTCAGTAGAGTTATGTAAATAAGCATCATAGGCTGTTGGAGTTTAAGTTGGGTGATCATGTGTTTTTGAAAGTATTGATGATGAGGGGTACTTCCAGATTTGGTAAGAAATGAAAGTTAGGTACGAGGTATGTAGGACCCTTTGAAATTTTGGAAAGGATCAGGGTTTTAGCGTATCATCTTGCGTTGCCACCGAAACTTGCTCAAGTACATGGTGTTTTCCACGTCTCCATGTTGAGAAAGTATGAACCAGACCCGACTCATGTGTTGAATTTTGAGGAACTAGACGTAGACGATAGGGTGTCGTACGTGGAAAGGCCGATACGAATAGAGGACCGTAAAGAGCAAGTACTTCGAAGACAAGACTATTGCCTTGGTTATGGTGATTTGGTAACATCACGGAACAGAGGGAGCCACATGGGAAAGTGAGGAAGTGATGAAGCATCAACACCCCCATCTTTTTGAGAATTTGTCAGCAATTGCAAATTTCGATGATGAAATTTTTGTAAGGGGGGAAGAATTGTGACGTCCTGAAATTCGAGTCCTTTGAGGACGGAATGGACGTTAATTTCACCAATGCATTGTTGGTTGATCTCAATCGGAACTGATCACTCCTGAGATATTGACCTTGAGAGAAAAGGCTAATGAGGACAGAACTTGTGCGACTAAAGAACTTGACTTGGGAAAACGACTCGACCGGGAGACTTGCGTAAGGACGATGCTGTAGATATGTAAGCCGATTTCAGGGATGACTAGATTTCAATTTGTGGACAGAGTATAATGGGACGACTGGTGATTTCGTCTATTATTATCGAACCCGCGAACGACCCTATGCTGATCCTTGATAATCGTGTACTTTGAAATAAGAATTAATCATTCACAATTTCATGCAGTTAATGACGTCCATGTGTCGAGAAGTCTTGAATGTGAATTGGCACGAGTCGATTACGCGTGAGTTCTCAAAGCCGCCTGTCAGTCTGAGTAGTACCAAAATGGCATTCGGGCGAAATTGACAAGGCATGAGAATCCAAGATTGGACTTTGAATTTTTAGGAACATCCAGGACTGATTTTTGGACGATGCTTCTTAGATAGTCGATAGTGTCGGTTGAGCCGAGTATTTGGAAAATGGATTTTCGGATTGAGGAAACGAGCCTACGAGGACATGGGCTGGGAGAGAACAGTGTGGGCCTCACACCCAAGGTGGAATAGTCACCGTGGTAGACTTGAGGCAAGCAAGTGAGTTCATTGGACCAAACCGACCATTTACCCTCCCAAGCCCATTGTCTAACCATGAGCCGTTTTGAGCCGAAAAAATTCCCAAGCTCGTTCCTATTCATTTTCTAACCCATTTCTTAGGCTCGCCCTTCATTTTCAGCCCAAGGGCAAATTGGGAAATGTGCAAGGTGGAAATGACCAAAATGCCCTTGAATATTTTGAAGAAAAGTCAAAAGAAGAGAGAGAAGATGATGTCATGTTTCTTGGGGACTTGAACCAAGCCATTAATGGCCTTAATTAGGCTTGACTTGCAGCCCTCAATGCACTCTCTCTCCTCCTCTTTCAACCCTCACAAACGGCACACTTCTCTCCCTTGTTTTCCCTTCCTTCCTACAATTTCTGCTTCTGACCTTCCTCCGAAAATTGAGTTGTTTATTGCCTTTCTGTGTGAATCACGTCCCATGCCACCAGCCATCGCGTTCAGAATAGAAAATCTATTGAGATGGCATTTGCCGTTTGTCAAATGGAGCCGCTGGCTAATCCGTACGATGGCCGAAAGTCGCTGCTCGCCAAACCGCCTACTGTAGCGACTAGTCCACCTGTTTCGCCTTTTTCCTCTGTTTCTCTCCCATTCCGACCAAAGCACCACTCACACCAGCCACCAACAACTCCCCCTCGACCCCCTGGAACCGTCGGTCACCGGCCACCAGCTCACCAGAGCTCCAGCCAAGTCGTTTTGCTTCAACTAGCCACTTTCCTCCTCCTACAGTGCTATTTTCTAGAGTTCAGTGTGTGAGCAGAGATTGTTGCTGCTGTGTTCAGCTCGGGACTGCCTTGGAGTGTTGGGAGAGATGTCCCAGAGTGTTAGGTTCGCCACCGCCGCCGCGTCTGTGTCGCCAGCCCGCTTAACGGATGCGTTTAGCCTCTAATTCCTTAGTTAGTATCTAAACTTGCTTAGGGTTGGATTAATTATTGTTAATGGCTGTTTATGGTATTTAATTAAGTGTATTAGCCCTAAGATAGGTGGTTAGATAAATGATTAAGATTAGCTTAGCTTAATTTTGCTTATTTATGCTTAATTGTGCTTAATTAGACTTAATTGAGTGTTATGTGTTAATTAAGTATGTTTTGCATTAATTAATTGATTAATGTGATTAATTGTTTTAATTCATTATTTATTTAATTTATGTATTTAATTATTTAATTGTTTAATTATTTTAATTTCTGTATTTAATTATTTAATTCTGAAATTCTGAAATTTCACTATTCATGCACTGTTCATCCGAAAATTAAAAATGTGTATGATTTCATGTGTTTTGAATTTATGAAGTGAATTGAATGTGTAATTGTATGAGCATTTCCATGAATCGTGTGATTTTCATAAAAATGGGAAAAAGATGAATTGTCCGAGGGACACCGGGAATGGATCGCTTTTATGAGGAATGAATTGAGATTTTAAATGTAAGTGCATGTGCATGTACATGTGCATTGGCTACGATAGTTTGAATTATCGAAGGGGAGGGCACGGAATGGCACAGTTACGCCTCTATGGAGGAAGGGCGACGTAGTGTCGTGGTGCCTCAAAGGGCACGAAAGGGTACGGTTGCGCCTCTGCGGAGGAAGGGTGTTGTAGTGCCGTAGCAATAGCATGGAAGGGCACAGTTGTGCCTTTGTGGGGGAAGGACACCGTAGCGTCGTTGCACCTCGGCCCAATGGAACACGTGTGGATGCCAAAGTATACGAGAAACATTGCATCATTAGTTCCAATTATGCATGAGGTGATCACATCATTTATGGTATGCACGCATGAATTTATAATGTGCAGGGTGAGGCAATGGCTAGGTGAGATCGCTTGTGACATGATTCACATGTGATCGGTGAACTGCATTATCCAACGGTCACGTGCATTGTGTGTATTATGCTGATATATAACGTGCAGGGTATGACACATCGGGTAAGGTTGTATGTGAATTGACTTTTGATTGTTGATTAGCCTTGTTTGTTGTTTAATTGCTGGTTATTGGTTGTCTGTTGTTGGGTCGAGTGAGGGGTGGTTTTGGAGAGATACCCCGAGTTGAGTTGGTGTACTAACCGGGGCTTAGGAGAAGAATTCGCTGAGATTTATATCTCACTAGTTGTTGAATAACCATTTTTAGACCCTTAGAATGGCGCAGTGGAGAATTCTGCCCCCGCTCCTTCAGTGATCGACTCGACGGAGCCTGAGTCTGATGGGTCCTAGTGATGGTGGTGCTAAACCCGATGGTTCATATTGTATAATTGGATTAGCCTAGCCTAGTTTCTTTTTGGATTGGCTTAGAGGATGGATCGACCCCTTTGTTGGGCTTGTATCGGGAAATGATCCTCCGTTGGTTAATTTAGTAAATTGTATAAATGAGTAGTTGGGGTTTCTGTTGTTCATTCCTCTATCCCTATTTGATTGTTTGATTGTCTGTTTGGACTGGGGATGGTTCGTCTTTCGCTTGTGCATAACGAAAGATAAAATGAATGGTCAACGAGTCCTGGGAAGTCGCTTTCTATTGACCAAGAGAAGGGGTTGTCACGAGCTCAAGAGTCGGGGCGTGACATAGTGCCTCTACGTCTGAAGGCAATGGATCACCGCAATCATCTCCTTCTCTTGAATGGTATACTGATGCTCGGTATCATTCAACTTGCGAGACTTGAACGCAACCGGATGGCCATCCTACATAAGAACACCACTAATAGCATAATCGGAAGCGTTAGTCTCTACCTCGTAAGGTTTGGTGTGATCAGGCAACACCAGCACCGGCTCCTTGGTCATGGCTTGTTTCAATCGATCGAATGCCTCTTGGCATCGGTTTGTCCACTCCCTTGGCTTCTCTTTCTTTAGCATGTCTGTGAGTGGCACCGTGATGCTTGAGTAGCTCCGAATGAAGCATCGATAGTAGTTGGTGAGGCCAAGGAATGACCTCAACTCCGTCACCTTAGTCAGCGGCTCCCATTCGACTATAGCTTGGATTTTGGCCCAGTCCATCCGAACTTGACCGCCCTCGACAATGTGCCCCAAGAATGGAACTTTTCTTTGGGCGAAGGCACACTTCTCGCGCTTTACACACAGCTCGTTCTCACGCAAGACTTGGAAGACCTGCCTCAAGTGCTCGATGTGCTCCTTGAGCGTCCGGCTATATATAACAATATCATCAAGGTAAACCACTTCGAATCGATCAAGGAACGGATGGAGTACTTTATTCATCATGGTACAGAAAGTAGCCGAAGCGTTGGTGAGGCCGAATGGCATGACGAGGAATTCATACGACCCGTACCATGTCACGCATGCGGTCTTCGACTTGTCCCCTTCAACGATCCGAACTTGATAGTAACCCGATCGGAGATGAAGCTTGGTGAACCATCATGCTCCCCCAAGTTGATTGAATAGATCCGCGATGAGAGAGATCGAGTACCTGTTCTTCACGGTGAGCTTGTTCAGCACTCGGTAGTCGATGCACATCCGGAGTGATCCGTCATGCTTCTTTTGGAATAGGACCAACGCACTGAATAGAGACTTGGATGGCTGAATATGGTGCCATGGCAACTGGTCGAGCGTCGGGTACCAGCTCGATTCGATGATCCACCTCCTTTCGAGGTGGGAGCTTCTTGGGCAGCTCAGATGGCATCACGTCTTGGAATGTGTTGAGGACTTGGGTCACCTCGGTAGGAACATCCTCCACCTTGTCCCTATCTTCCTCAACCTTTAACGTTGCTAGGAAGGTCACTTCACCCCTCTGAACTCCTCTCGAGAGTTGCATGGCCGACAACATCTTCCGATCGCGACTCGATGCGCGATGGATCAGAATCATGCATTGACACCGCTTGTCCAGAATACAAATGCAATCCACAAACAGTACACCACTAGCATTGATTCTATTAAAGAATCCTAGACCTAGCACAAAGTCATAGTCGTCTAGTGAGATTACCTCGATGTTTTCCTTGCTCGACCATGGACCGAGGTGAAGCTCCACGTCCCTAGCCATGCCACTAGTCGGGACCTCCTTAGAACTCACCGTCTTGAGCCAACCAGCTCTTTTCTCAACCCGAAGATTGAGCGTTTTCACGGCCTCTTGGGATATGAAGAGGTCGGATGCCCCTATATCCACGAGCGCACTCATCGTGGAATCTCTGATTTTCACATCCACGAACATCATTCCCTTAGACTCATTGGCCTTCTTCGTCTTAAGGGAACTGAGGATTCGCAACAAACCTAGTCGCGATTCCTCCGTAGGCTCATCTTCTTTGCAAAGGGTTGCCAACTTGGCCTTATTCGGGCAATCTCGCGCTATGTATGGACCGTCACAGAAGAAGCATTTGTAAGTTCATACCTTCCTTTGTCTTCTGCCACTCGACTCTGCATGAGCCTTAGGTGGGCCTATTGGTGGTTTGCCTCCATTCGGGTGATTGAATCTTCCTCGATCTCCTCCACCATAGGCTTTGTCCTTCAGATGAGAGTCCGGCTTAGATGTGGAAGGCAACTTGTATTCCACAAGTGATTTGGCCATAGTTATGGTTGTCGTGAGGTCTTCCACATTGCATCGCTTGAGCTCTTGCTTGGTCCATGGCTTAAGACCGCTCATGAACTGGTGGTACGCCTCATTATCGCTCATCGAGAGGATTTGGAGTAGCAACTCCAAAAACCGCTTGATGTAGTCGCACACCGCACCCCTTTGCTCAGGCCATTTTAGCTTATTCCGAGCATCCTCCTCCACGTACGAAGGATAATACATTCATCGGAACTCCTCGACGAATCCATTCCATGTCGTGATAGGATCGCCACTCCTATCATCCGACTAACGACGCCACTACAAAATGCATTATTAACTAAGTACATGGATGCGGTGTTTACCCGTGTAATATTGTCGTTGATCCCCATGGCTTGGAAGTACCGTTCCATGTACCATAGGAAGTTGTCCACGTCCTTGGCCACCTGCGAGCCCTTGAACTTGTTCGGCTTGGGTGCATCAGTTCGTGGATCATCATGCACCATGACCACCTCCTTCACGCGTGTCACTTCCGATTCAACGAGCTTCCCCTTGAGTTCCTCTACCTCTGCATGCATGGCCACCATCATGGCCTCTAAGGTTTCCTCTCGTTGTTCCAGTTCCTACCTCAGGGTCCCCAGCAACTCGCCTCAAAACTCTCCCGTGCCGGTCTCGAGCTCTTGCACCTTGGACTCGAGCTCCTCCTTTCTGGCTTCCACTCCTTCAATGGTCTGGGTTAGGTCATTGACTGATCCTTGGATATCGGTGGCGAACAGCTCTACCTTCGTCATCCGACGATCCAGATCCCTTAGAGCATCCTTTGAACTGGAACCAGCATGGTTTTTCCTTCCCTTGTTGCCTTTTTCGATAGCCCTTCCACGATCTCGTGATCAGTCTCCAGTGCGATCAACATCTCAGGACGGGAACCGACCATTGCACCTAGGAATAAACTCGCTCTGATACTACTTGTCATGGGCCGATTGATCTAGCGTTCCTTTCGAACCTATACGGCCTTAAGATTTCTCCCAAGCAGCCTTTCCCACTCAACTCACAAGAATTCTAGAGAGAGAAACTCTAGAGAGAGAAGCTCTTGATTCTATTACTCTTGTAAAATGAAATGGTACAAATGAGGGGGAGGAGACCCCTATATATACAAGTACAGGCAAACCATATCCGTAGATCTCTCCTTGATCTAATGGTGAAGATCGTATCTCCCCAACTACCACCTACCCGCATTAATTACATAGATGTACAATTACCATATCGTCTGCCCCTAGGAATATTCTAGAAGACTCAAGAAAAACCCTAGGACTTAAGGATATCGATTAAGGGTCGCTCGTTGCAAGGCTCGGTCATGGCGTTATTCAAGAACCCTCTTAGACTGTTCGTATCTTTGAGCCGTGACACAAGGATGTCACATCCATTTGTTCAAGAGTTTGTATTGTGTAGTATCCATATGGGGCACGTTAGCTTGAGAAGCATAAAGTTTTTGAGTAGAAGGGATCCGTTGTACAGTTATACTTGTAGCAAGTTAGTCAAAATGTAGAAAGTGTAGTTCAATACCATTGTTAAAAAAAAAATTGAAAATTGCAAAGTTGATTCAATTGGATGTTGATAGATTGTTGCAATTTTCTTTGAGGTAAAACACGAGATTTATGCTAATAGTTGCAAACGACTACTTGAGGAGTTGTTTATGTTGAGACACAAGTTTAATATTATTATCACCAGGTAGTTGAGTACCGCAATCAAAACGGAGTCTGGTGAGACGATCATACATATTTAGCTTGGTAGTAGTATGAAGTTTTACTCGGAGTTGTTAAACAAATTCTCTATGAAGGTAGGCACAATAAAACACCCCATTAGTGGTAGTGAACCCTGATAAGCTGCAGAGTTGATGAGTAGTTTGTAGTTTTGGAAACATGCATTGAATGACTAAATAAAGGAACACTATAATTTACCGTGCTTCGCTAATCAAACTCGATCTGAAATAATTTTATCCCCATATGCAAGTTATAAATATAAGAAAATATTTCTGCAGTCATTCACAGCTTGTGACATCCTGAAATTTGAGCCCTTTAAGGGAGGAATGAATCTTAATTTCGTCAATGCATTGTTGGTTGATCTCACTCGAAATTGATTACTCTTGAGATACTGACCTTGAAGGGAAAGGCTAATGAGGATAGAACTTGTGCCACTAAAGAACTTGATCTAGGAAAACGACTTGACCGTGAGACTTGCGTAAGGACGATCCTATAGATATGCAGGCTGATTTTAGGGACGACTAGAAGTCGATTCGCGGACAGAAATAATGAGACAACAGATGATTCCGTCTACTATTATCGAACTCACGAACGGCCTTATGTCGATCATTGATAATTGTGTACTTGAAATAAGAATCTATCATTTGCAATTTCACGTATTCAAGGACGTATATGTGTCGAGAAGTCTTGAACATGATTTGGCACGAGTCAGTTACGCGTGAATTCTCGAAGCCACCCGTCAGTCTGAGTTGTACCAAAATGGCATTCGGGTGAAATTGACAAGGCATGAGAATTCAAGATTGGACTTCGAATTTTCGGGAATGTCCGAGATAGACTTTTGGATGCTGCTCCTTTGATAGTCGATAGTATCAGTTAAGCCGAGTTTTTGGAAAAGGGATTTAAGAACCGAGAAAACAAGTCTACAAGGATCGGGCTGGGCAAGATTAGTGTGGTAACGGCCAGAGCTATCGGCTGACCTGTTGGCCGGCCAAAAGTCATCGTCGGCCTGAACGTTTTCTGACCGCCTATCCTTGCTTATTCCGCCTGTTTCAGCAATTTTCCTCCTGTTTCGACCTAACCACTGCCCATCCTAGCCACCAGTAGTTCCCCCTCGACCCCCAAGTGCCGTCGGTTATCGGCCAACCGCTCACCGGAGCTCTGGCCATTCCATTTTGCTCTGGTCAGCCACCTTCCTCTTGTGCAATCAGTTTTTCAGAGTTGCAGAGGGAATCCGAGTTTGTTGCTACTGTTCTCAGCCCTAGGACCGCCTTGGATTGCTGTGGTAGAGGTTCCCGGGTGTCGGGTTCATCACCACCGCCGCGTTCGTGTCGCCGGCCTGCTTAATGAGTGAGTTTAGCCCTTAATCCCTTATTAGTGCCTAAACTTGCTTAGGGTTGGGTTAATTAGTTGTAAGGTTGGTTTAGGAAGTTTAATTAAGTTATATTAGTCCTAAGATAGGTGGTTAGATAGATAGTTAAGATTAGAGTAGCTTAATTTTGCTAATTGTGCTTAATTATTGCCTAAATTGTGTTTTATGTGATTAATCGTGTTTTATGGTTTCATTAAGCATGTTTAGCTTAAATTGGTTAATTAATTTTTTTAATTAATGTTTTATTTAATTTCTAGATTTAATGTTTTAATTAATTAAATTTTTGAAAATTACTGTTCACGACTATTGTTCACGATTACTGTTCACAGCACTGTTTATGCAGAAGCTAATTTTAGTCTTAATTTGATGTGTTCTTGATTGTTGTGATTTATTAAAGTGTTGATTGTTAATTTTACTCGTGAATAATGAGGAAATGTGTGATCGAATGCCGGTTGAATTGAATTTTAGAATTGCTAAGTGATACCGCATGACATATTGCGTGGGTTATCTGCAATGGCATGTCTCATGAGCATGAGCGATGTTGCATTCACAACAGAGCAAAGATATAAATTGATTGCTTGATGATGTGTTGCATGATCACATTAAGAGAGGGAACTCGGTGTTGCTGGAAGACCACCAATCCTTATGGCATTGTGCCGTGGCCAGTTGGTCGCCTAACTTCGGTCGGTTGCCTGACAGAGAGGAGTTTTTTGTGGGATTTCGTTAAGGGGGCGGGTCCCGGGCCTCTGTTAATTGCGGGACTGTGGTAGTGGGCGAGTCCTTTGCTCCTTCAGGAATGCCGTCTTGGGAGTGAGCCCTTGATGTCGCTGTGCTTTGAGGTAAAGATGATGAAGCTGGCTTGGCTAGGAACTGCCAACCATAAGGTTGTGTCGTGACCTAGGAGGAGGGGTCGTAATAATCGGAGCATATGTTGGTGTGAGACATGAGAAAGCTATGTGCAATGCTCTGATTATTCGCATGCTCTTAATGTTGTGATAATTGCATGATTTATGGCACGCATGCATGAATTGACAGTCGTGTAGGGTGTAGCAATGACTAGGTGAGATTGCTTGTGATGCGACTCGCATGTGATTGGTGAACTGTATCATTTAACGGCCATGTGTCTTGAATGCGTGTATTGTGCTGAGATTTAACGTGCAAGGTATGGCATACCAAGTAAGGTTGCATGCGTATTGACTATTTGTCTGTTGATTGACCTTGTCTGTTATTTGCTTGCGGGTTGTTGGTTGCTTGTTGTTGGCTTGTGTGAGGGGTAGTTCTAAGAGATAAGTCTGGTTGAGTTGGTGTACTAACCAGGGCTTAAGGAGAGAACTCGCTAAGATTTTATCTCATGGTTATTATATAACCACTTTCAGGCCCTTAGAATGGCGCACCTGTAGTGGAGGATCCTACTCCCGCTTCTCCAATGATCGACTCAACAGAGACTGACTTCAATAGGTCCAAGTGACAGCGGTGATGAACCTGAGGGTTCTTTTTTTACAGTTGGATTAGCCTAGTCTAGTTTCTTTTTGGTTTGGCTTAGAGGATGGATCAACCCTTTTTGTCAAGCTTGTAATTTGGAAAACGATCCTCCGTTGGTTAATCCAGTAATTTGAATAAATGAGTAGTTGTTGTTCTTGCTGTTCATCCCTCTATCTTTGTTTGATTGCTTGATTGTTTGTTGGATTGGGGATGGTTCGTCTTCCGCTTGCGCATAACGAAAGATAAAATGAATGGTCGTTGGCGAGTCCTAGGACGTTGCTTTCTATCAACCAAGGAAATGGGGTTGCCGCAAGCTCAATAGTTAGGGCATGACAACCCTGTCGGTTTTAGTATCAGTGCGAGGTTGAGATTTAAAGTAATAAGGCATGTGGGATTTTTGGGATAGTGAGATAAGGATGGCTTTTATATTATATGCCTGTGATTGCTTTTTTGGTTTTGTGTGGTAGCGGGTTGCTCATAGTCTAGAGTGATAAGCAATCTTGAGCTTGTATATAGGGCTCTCTACTCAGCCCCTAGGCGTAGGGTAGCGTCTGGTCAGACCAGTACTAGAGATAGCGCGTAAGTGGATCCTAGGTTAGACAGGATCTTGCTGGTGCTAGAGAACTTTTTAGGACAACAAGCTATGTGCTCCTGCTGTGGTCCCTGTGGTTCCCCTAGTGAGAGGAGAAGTCTGTGAGAGATCGATACCTAGGCTGGTAAAGCAGTTCTTGAGACTGAAGCCACTGAGGTTTAGTGGCATGGGCGACCATGAAGTTGCGACATCTTTGGATAAGGGATTTGAGAGGACTGTTACAGCGCTGAGGTGTTCAGAGGAAGATAGGGTACTTCTAGTGGCTTATCAGCTTCAAGGTAATGCCAGTACTTAGTGGGAAACCACTCAAGAAAGAGTGTTCCTTGAAGGCACAATTCAGACATGGGGTGCCTTTTGCGAAGCCTTCAATAGGAAGTACTTCTTAGATAGTGTGAGAGAGTAAGAAATGGCATAGTTCCAACAAACTTGTCAGAATTGGATGTCGGTGGATCAGTATGAGGCGAAGTTTGCCGATTTGGCTAAGTATGCGCCAAGGTTAGTGGAGGACCTTTGGATAGGGCGAGATGGTTCAGAGATGGCTTGAAACCAAAGTTGAAAGCCTAACTGGTGCCCTTGAATGAAAAAAGAAGAAGTTTTGATGAGATGTATGAGAGGGCCCAGATGATCAAGAAGGCAACTGCATATGGCTCGTGATTCGTGCCTAATAGAGATAATCATCGGTTTGGAAAAGGACTGATGATGGAGAGAAGGAATCCCATCCCACCCAATAGAAAGATTCCAACAATCGAGTCTGGATGCCAAGGGTATTTTGCATTGGTGGCAGATACACTGGTAAAAGGATCAAAGGTGGAGAATATTGTAGTAGTACAGGAGTATATGGATGTGTTTCCCTCTCTGGAGAAAATTGAGTTTGTGATTGAGTTGGCTCTTGGGATTAAATCGATTTCTAAGGCAACTTATAGGATGGCTTTGTCAGAATTAAAAGAACTGAAGGTGCAAATGCAAGAGCTACTGGATAAAGGATTCATTCGTCCTAGTGCGTCCCCTTGGGGAGCATCGATACTGTTTGTAAGGAAAAATGATGGGTCTTTGCGTCTTTGCACTAACTATTGGCAGCTCAATCATGTAACTATCAAGAACAAGTATCCGTTGCCAATGATTGATGATTTGTTTGACCAACTTCAAGGAGCCTCGGTATTTTCCAAGATAGACCTAAAGATAGGCTATCATTAGTTGAGGATAAAAAACGAGGGTATATCGAAAATAGTGTTTTGGACACGCTATGGTCATTACGAGTTCACGATAATATTGTTTGGATTGATGAATGCCCCTACCATTTGGATTGATGAATGCCCCCGCAGCCTTCATGGACTTGATGAATCGAGTGTTCAATAAGTGTTTGGACCAATTCGTGATTGTGTTCATTGACGACATTCTAGTGTACTTGAGGAGTCTAGAGGATCATGATAGACACCTGAGATCAGTATTGCAGACCTTGAGGAAGCGTGAACTTTATGCTAAGTTTAACAAGTGCAAGTTTTGGCTATCTCGCGTGACATTTTTAGGTCATGTGATTTCAGGAGAAGGGATTTCCATTGACCCGACTAAGATCGAAGCTGTCATGAACTGGCCAAGACCTACGACGGTAATCGAGATTCGAAGTTTCTTGGGTTTGGTAAGGTACTATAGACGTTTCGTAGATAAGTTTTCTATGATAGCCATGCCATTGATGAGGCTATTAAAGAAAGAAGAGAAGTTCGATTGGATAGACAAATGCAAGCGTAGTTTCCCAGATCGTAAGAGTAAATTGACTACCGCACCCGTCTTGACAATACCGTCTGGTCCTGGTGGGTATGAAATCAACAGTGACGCGTCATATAAAGGACTAGGTTGTGTGTTAATGCAACATGGCAAAGTGGTTGCATACGTATCCCGACAGTTAAGGTCTCATGAACTTAACTACTCGACGCATGATTTGGAATTAGTGGCGATAATCTTTGTACTTAAGATTTGGAGGCATTACTTGTGTAGGGAAAGGTTTCTTATTTTTTTGGATCATCAGAATTTGAAGCATTTGTTCTCTCAAAAGGAGTTGAACACGAGGCAATAACGGTGGATGGAACTTCTTAAGGATTACGATTGTGAAATTCTGTATCATCCGAGGAAAGCGAACAAAGTGGCAGATACACTTAGTTGTAAGTTGTTGATTGTACAGATGAGGGTACAAGAATGGATTTTTTTTAGGAGTCAAAAACTCAGATTTTAAAATTGAGGTCAGCCATCTTGCTAGTCTATTGATCATGGCTATGTGTTTGACATGTCAACAAGTAAAGGCTCAGCATTATAAGCTTGGTGGATTATTGCAATCTCTTGAGATTCCCGAGTGGAAGTGGGAACACATTACCGTGGATTTCGTGATGTGATTTCCAAAGAGTCAGCGAGACAATGACTCGATTTGGGAAATAGTCGACAGATTGACAAAGTTAGCTCACTTCATTATGGTACGAAAAGATTTCACGTTGGATAGGTATGCGGAGTTATACTTACATTAGATCATACACATGCATGGAGTTCTAGTGACAATCACCTCGAATCATGATCCTAAGTTTGTGGTAACTTTTTGGAAAAGTTTGCAGTTGGCATTGGGAACAAAACTGCAGTATAGTATGGTGTACCATCTACACGAATGGTCAATCGGAAAGGACGATTCAAACTCTTAAAGACATGTTACGAGCCTGTGTCATAGACTTTAAAGACAGTTGGGAAGAGCAACTTCACTTGATTGAGTTTGCTTATAACAACAGTTATCAGCAAAGTATTAAAATAGCACCATTTGAGGCTTGGTATGGGAGAACTTGCAGAACTCCAATTTGTTGGGATGAGGTTGGCGAGTGTAAGATTACGAGGTCAGAGTTGGTACAACAGTCTTTGAATGTAGTTCAAATTATCCAAGACAGACTAAAGACAGCTCTGTCGCGACCTAATATTTAGAGAGAGGTTTGGTTGGGGATCCTTGGATTAGGTTTAGGGGTATTGTTAATTTCGGACTGATGGTCCTTCATTAACTTGGGCTCTCTCAAGTCCATACCCCGCGCGACATTGGGTATTCAAAATTTTAATTAGTTTAGCACATGCAAATTCAAACAAAGGAGCCGCCACTAACCTTTTTAGGGTTGGCTAGAAACCTAGTAAGATACGGGAGAATACCTTACTATTTGTGTAACCAGAGATTTTAAATTTGGGGACTTAGTTACGTTAATCCTGCGATTAACGCCTTTTTGGTACCTAACTCAATTGTGTATTAATTAAGGCTATGGCAACCTATTCAAGAAATCTAAGACTTGTCCTAACCATTCTAAAGCAAGAAAAATAATATCCAATAACTAAAAAAAAATTCTTATTTTTTTTAAATTTTTTTTCAAAATTTTTTTTATTAAAAAAATAATTTGGACCTGGTCAGAAAACCTGGCCCTACTAAACCGACTCGGACCCTATCGGTCTGGGTTGGACTAAAAGAAACCGGGCCTGTCCTAAGCCCACTATGAATTAAATAAAGGCCCCGAAAATTCCATTTTAAAAGAAAGCCCATCTTCAATTTTTTCTTTCGGCCCGATCATCTCCTCTACGTCTGGCGCGGGCCCAGCCCGCTCAAAAGTTCTTAGCCCAGTCCCTTTGTTTAAACTTTCGACCCCTTTTTTTGTTTTTCTCTCTTTTTATTTATTTATGGTCTCCCTTTTTCTTTCTTTTTTAATCTGTCTTTTGTCTTCTTCTGCATGTCTTTCTTCCCCTGCTGCAGGCTTTCCGTGCTGTCTTCCTCGCCTCCTTCGACCCGCAGCTTCTTCACCGAAGAGCAGTCCACTATCTGCAACTCTCTTCTTCCGAACCATACTTTTTTCTTGGCAATTGCTGAATCGTCCCCACGCACTAGCCACTCACTCCAACCGGTGTCGACTAAATCCAGCCGCCTATTCCGGCGATCCCCTAAACAATTCCCCGGAGCCTCGCAAAATTTCGTCGATCCAAATATACATGAATATTTCTCACAAGCCATACGAAAACACAATGAACACAAGCAAAGAAAGCAGGATTTAACAGGCATGGGGGTAAAGTGAATCAGTCTTGCGTTAAAACATGAACTGTTCTTAGGTCTTCTTTAAGGCCTTTTGTCGAACGCATGATAAGCACTTGTTGAAAGGGGGACCTAGGCTGCTTTCAAGGCTCGGATTTGTGGTGAGGTTGACATGCAAGGTATAAGCGTCACTAAAAGACATACACAGACACTAATCACCAGCATTGAATCCCAGCATAACCGAGAAACAGCAAGGCCCGACCTAAACCAACCAAGGAGGTTCGGACTTCCTTCAGACATTTATACGAACAGTTGGCATGCATTAATGAAACGAGAGGCTTTCGACCTGATATGGAAATGAGCACAAATCTAGGCTCCTGGCAACGCATACTAGAGTGCACAGAAACATGTGGGGGCTCGATAGGATCAGGAGCTCACTTGAACCGGTCGGCGCAAGCTCCAGCCCGAGGCCTTGGTATTCTGGTAAGAAAGAAACCAAGCTGGTTCGTGGGATGAACTGCGGTAGATGGTGGCTAATGAACGAACATTCGGTGACGGCTGACCAATCGCTTGAGCATGGCCTTCTCTCCGGTTTGCCTTTTCCCCTCCAAAAAACCGAAAACCAGCCCCTGCTCCTCCTTCTGCTCTCGTTTTTCTTCTCTCTCAGTCCTCTTCTCTATTTCGGTCTGAGGGAGTCGTGGGGCGGAGCTCGCCGGAAGAAGGGATGTGGCGACAAGTTACAGGCGTCGAGTCACGTCAGCAGTGGCAAGTAGGGGTGCAGTGGCACTTGAAGCAGCAGCAGCGGCACTCGGAGCAGCAGCAGTGGCGATGTTCGGGACAGCATAATAAGCAGCGTCGTCGGGCTTTTTGCAGATGAGCAACTAGAGGCACGGATGGGGGCAGCCAAAGAACTCCCCTTTTCTTTCCTTTTTTTTTCTCTCTGACTTTCCTTTCTCTCTACACGATCTCTCTTTCTGCCTTCTCTTCCTTCTGTATCTCCTTTTTTCTGTTTTTTCCAGCCTTGCTTCCTCGGTCACTCCAGCTTTTTCTCTTTTAATCGTCCCCTCAAAAATCCAGAAAAATCCCAGAAGAAGCTCGCCTTCCCCCGGTTTCTCTCCTTCGGCAATACTCGATCATTTGCTCCCTAACCGAAAATCGTCCCGCCTCACTCTCTATCTCGCTCTCTTCTTCTCTGTCGATCTGGAGCTGCTGGGTAAATGGAAGTGGGCTGGGCTATGCCAACCTACACGAAATTTTTTTTTTTCGATTTCTTTTCAAATTTTTTTTTTAAATTTTGGTGCCGAGCAACGAAAGCGCAAAATCATTCATCATTTTTTTTTAGGTCTCATCTTGTACGAATGGTTTCGACCAAGTTAGTGAAGTCTTACTATGTAGCAACGGGTTTCGACTGGATTAGTAAAGTCTTACTATGTAATAACGGGTTTTGACTTGAAAGGAGATCCTACCATGTAATAACGGGTTTCGACTTGAGAATGCATGGTTTAAGAAAGACCCATGAACCTTGTGAAAGTGCGGTTTAAGGATAGACCTACGAACCATGTGGTTTAAGGATATGCCTACTAAACGTGTGGTTTAAGAATAGACCCACGAACCATATGGTTTAAGGATAGACGCGCGAACCATGTGGTTTAAGAATACGCCCACCAACCACGTGGTTTAAGGATATGACTATTAACCTTTAAAAATTGCATGGTTTTTGGTTGACCATGGACCCTTGAAATTGCATGGTTTCAAGTTGACCTTGAACCCTTGAAAATTGCATGGTTTTACTGAGGAAACTTGTCAAATTTAACTTGAGCAAATGTCATCAGAGACAATATCAGGAAAATGCATTGACAATATTGTAGCATTAATTGCATAAGCAAATCAAGCTAAGTCTGATCACATCAAAAACATTTGATGTCTTTTGGTATCATGTACTGCAAAATTGTTATCAAGCTTGGAAGGTATCATTAATCATCAAATCCCTTTAAAAGAAAAATTATGTCAGAATGATCCTACTCATGAAAAAGGTTTATTAAGCATGCCAAGCAAGAGCTCCTTAGTTAGAAATGACTTATCACATGCTCTCAAAAAGGGCTATTTGATCCCATCCATTCATGTGGGAAATAATTTGATCACTCAATATACCTCACATTTCCAGTGTCGAAGGATCTGAGAATCATTCGCAATAAGTACACATTGACCAATCCAAAAGATCTTTTGGAAGGATTGTAATGCAGGTTTGGTCATGGTTTTAACAATGGATAAGCATCATTGGCTATGAAATGAAACAATTATCTACCAACATCTTTGTCAGGTTTACAAGTCAAGCAACCTTAAAATGAGACAAGAAAACATTACCCTCACTTCTTTGAGCAGTAGTTTTCTTGGAAAATCCTTATTCTCACTTGAATCATCCCAATTTGAAGAAACTTCGAGAAGGGTTGTAATGTTGGTTTGGTTAAGGCTTGAAAAAGCTTAGAATTTTTCTTTTGCAAAAAGGGATTTGAAAGTTGGTGATTATCATGATATCATTATCATATCACTCAATCTTTTTCAAAGGCACTCGACTTTTTAAATTTGATTTATCTCAAAAGTCCTTTGATTAATTAAATAAGAGCTTTGCCCTTCTCAGTTTTTTCTTTTTGCATTTGCAATGATTTTCTTTTCAATGCAAGCATTTTGAATTTTTTTTACAAGCATTGACCTTGCTTTTACCAGGTAGGGCATAAGTACACCGAGAGTGTCAAAACTTGGCACGGAGGGACACTTAAGTGACAAAAATTACAAAAGGTACACTTAAGTGTCAAAATCGAAGCAAAAATGATCAATTAAGTGCCGATGGTGAAAAATTCCTGCCAAACTGCCAAGTATCTATTTTCCTGAGTTTATTTGTTGACGAAGCATTTTTTTTCAAAATAAAAAATACACATGGCAATTTTAATAAAAAAATTTTAAAATTGATTTTATTTTTTAAAAAAAAGAGAGAGGAAAGGATCTGACAAGGGCTGTGTAGCCCTCGTCGCCGCAGTTGTCGCCGCCCTACTATCGCTGGGAAGGGCCGACAACGGTGGGCGAGGGTCGGCCGGGGTCGCCGGACCCCAACCGGCCTATGGCAAGGGCCTGCGGGCCCTCGCCCCAGATCTGGGCAAGGGCCCGCAGGCCCTCGCCGTAGGCCGACCCTTCTCGGTGATGGTGTGGCGGCGAGGGCTACATAGCCTTCACTGGATCCCCCTTCCTCTCTCTCTCTCTCTCTCTTTTAAAAAAAAAATTAATCAATTTTATAATAATATTTTTTAATTATTTAATATTATTTAATTAATAATTTTTAAAATCCACGTCAGTGCAAAACGACGTCATTTTGGCTTATTTTTCGCCAACTCAATTTCCGGTGAATCACGTAGGCAAGAAAATTAATAAAAAATTACCATGTAGGATTTCTGGAAGGGTTCTAACGACTTGGCATTGAAGTGATCCATTTGTTTTGAAAAATGGCATTTAAGTGTACCTTTTGTAACTTTTGTCACTTAAGTGTCCCTCCGTGCCAAGTTTTAGCACTCCCGGGGTACTTATGCCTTGCTTTTTCATGCCCCTTAATTTTCATTGGACTTTTGCTCTTTTGAATTTTTTGAGCTTTCGGGACTTTCGAGATGCTCTCCACATTTTCACGTAAATGCCAATTGTGTTGGTCAATCATGTACCTTGCCCTAAGATGGGGAGATAATCACCACTTAGGTTTAAGAAATGAACAATCAAGCTCCATGGGGAATTTTGATTCAAAGTGAATAACCTATCAATTTGAGGTTTTTTTTTTTGTGTCGTTGATTAGACATTTAACGATTACCTTGAAAAAGTCAGGTGCCAGCGACTCCTCTTGAAAGTCATCGGGGTCCTGCAAATCAGAAACATATACACAAATATGCATGAAGTGCATGATATGCATGTTATGAACAATACATGATCTAAGTGACTTGGATTGTATTAAAAAGGGCTCTGAGGCCTCCTGATTTCATTCATGGAAAATATTTCTTCACTGAATCAACATTTATAGTCTTTGGCAATTCTTGGCCATCCATCTCTACCAGAACTAATGTGCCGCTTCGTAATATCTTCTTGATGACATATGGTCCTTCGTAGTTTGGAGTGAACTTTCCACGTAGGTCCGGTATGATAGATAAAACTTTCCTCAGCACAAGGTCACCTTCTTGGAAGTGTTTGGGTCGAATTTTGTGATTCAAAGATTTCGCAATCCGCTTCTGATAGCACTAACCATGACATAATGCAGTAAGTCTTTTTTCATCGATCATGTTTAGTTGTTCATATCTTTGCTGCATCCATTCAGTTTTAGAGAGTTTACTTTGTGAGAGAACTCTCAATGAAGGGATTTCTACCTCTACTGGTAAGACGGCCTCCATACCATAAACTAGTAAGAATGGTGTTGCCCCGGTTGAAGTACGTATTGAAGTTCGGTATGCCATTAATGCATATGACAACCGTTCATGCTAGTTGCGATAGTTATCTGCTATCTTAGACAGAATCTTCTTTATGTTCTTATTAGCTGCCTCTACAGCACCATTCATTTGTGGATGATAGGGTGACGAATTTGAAATTCATGCAACAACTCATCAACAATCTTGCTATTCAGGTTGGAACCATTATCCGTAATGATGGCTTTGGGCACGCTGTAACGTGCAATGATGTCACACCGAATAAATTTGGCCACATTCTTCGCGGTGACATTAGCATATGAGCTAGCTTCGATCCACTTAGTGATGTAATCGATAGCCACCGGAATGAAACAATGTCCATTAGAAGCTTAAGGGTTGATTGGCCCAATTACATCAATTCCCCACATAGAGAACGGCCATGGTTGAGTCATTAGATGCAACTCATTTGGTGAAGCATTAATTTTGTCTCCATATATTTGACACCGATGATAGTAGCGAACATGCTTAATGCAGTCAGTTTCCATAGTTAACCAATAATACCCGAGCTTCATGATCTTTTTTGCTAAAAGATGGCCATTCATGTGAGGCCCGCATTCTCCTTCATGTATTTCTTGCATCAGTTGACTGGCTTCCTTAGCGTCGACACATTTCAGCAAGATTGAATCATACGACCTCTTGTAGAGTACACTCCTAGAGACAAAGAATTTCAATGCCAATTTTCTGAGGTATTTCTTATCAACCTCTTCACACCCTTAGGGGAATTTCCCTTGCTGAAGAAAGTTTAAGATATCATAGTACCATGGGTTTTGATCCGGCTCATCTTCAACTGTCATACAATAAACCGAGCGTTCAAAAACCTCAATTTTCAATGGCTCGATGTCTAATTCTTCTGTTACACTCAACATTGATGACAATGTAGCCAATGCATCGGCGAATTGATTCTGGGATCTAGGAAAATATTCAAAGGCTATTTCATCAAATTCTTTTGTTAATTCTTCAAGAAACTCATGGTATGGGACTAGCTTTGGATCACGAGCTTGCCACAAGCCCTCGGTTTGTAGAATAATGAGCGCACAATCTCCATACACTTGTATTTTTTGTTTTTCATGTCAATGGCCAATTGCAAACCTAGGATACATGCTTCGTATTCTGAGACATTATTTGTACAAGGAAATATCAATTTGGCCACCACAAGATAATGTTGACCAGTGGGGGAGATCAAGATTACCCCAGTTCCTAACCCGGATAAATTAACAACATCATCAAAATACATGACCCACTCGTCATTTGAGATTGCCAAGATGCGTTCATCGAAACAATGCGTTGTTTCATAGGATTATGTGTCTTTTGAATTTTCATCCAACATGTTAGCTATAGCTCTTCCCTTTACTGACTTTTGTGCCACACTCTGTATATAAAATTCGGAGATGAAGACTTGCCATTTAGCCATCTTTCCAACCAAGGCTGGCTTCTCTAATAGATATTTGATTGGATCATTTTTAGTCACCAGATGAACTTGATAATAGAGGGTATACTGGCGTAGCCAGTGCAACACCTAAACCAACACCACACATGTTTTCTCCACTTTTGAGTAGTTCATCTCGGAGATAGTGAATTTTTTGCTAAGATAATATATAGCACACTCCCTTTGATCACTTGGCCTTTTCTGCACAAGCACGGCCCCAAGTGATTCTTTATGGATGGTGAGGTTGAGAGCTAGTGGTATTCCTAGGACCGGTGGCACTAGTACTGGAGGATGTGACAAATACCGCTTTATCTCGTCAAAGGCTTTCTGACATTCAGCATCCCATTCCACTTTAGCATTCATTTTCAGGAACTTGAAAAAAGTTTTTGCTATCTCAAACAATTGAGAAATGAACCTAGCAACATAATTCAATCTTCCTAAGAGGCTTCGAACTTCCTTGACAGTAGAAGGAGCTTTAAGGTCACAAATAGCCTTAACTTTCGACAGGTCAATTTCAATGCCTCGGCTACTGACTATGAAACCCAATAACTTCCCAGACTTTGCCCCGAATATGCATTTTGAGAGGTTAAGTCTTAGCTTAAATTTCCTAAGTCGATCAAACAACTTCTTCAGGACTTCAAAGTGGTCTTGTCGATGTTTTGATTTGGCGATCATGTCATCGACATATACCTCTATTTCTTTATGCATCATGTCATGGAATAGAGCGACCATCACTCTTTGATATGTGGCTCCCGCATTCTTCAAGCCAAATGGCATCACCTTGTAACAAAAAGTCCCCTAGGGTGTGATGAACGATGTTTTACTTTTATCTTATTCTTTCATCTTAATCTAATTGTATCCAGAAAACCCATCCATGAAAGAGAATAATTCAAAACCTGCATTGATATCGACCAAAACATCAATGTGAGGCAAGGGAAAATCATCCTTCGGGCTTGCTCGATTTAGGTCACGATAATCTATGCAAATCCTGACCCGTCCATCTTTTTTCATGACTAGTACTATATTAGCAACCCAATCAGGATAGTGAGATACTTTGATGAAGTCCACTTTCAATAGCTTCATGACCTTCTCCTCATTCCTTTTAGAAAGCTTAAGTTTTGTTCTTCGTAGCTTTTGCTTTTTAGGTACCACATTCGGATCCGTCGGTAAAGCGTGTTCCACAATTTGTGGATCTAACCCTGGCATATCCGCATATGACCATGCGAACACGTCTTAATATTCTCTTAGAAACTCAACCATCCTCGTTGCCTCATTCTCAGACAAATTGGCTCCGATTTGGGTTTCTTTAACATTTTCCGCATCTCCCAAATTTATAGTGATCGTTTGTTCAACCGTCAAAGGTTTAAATTCTTCATGATGAATCCAGTCTTTCTCTACGTCTCTTTAAACATCATCGCCATCATGCTTAGACTCACAAGAACCCTCGTTGTAGAAATTCGAGTCACATATGTACCTATCATGATCATGCTGAATGACATGCCTAAGATACAAATGAGGGGGTTAGTCGAATTATTCGATGAGGATTATGTATGATGCATTTTTTCTTAAACAAAACCTTGTCGAATGATCACTTAAGAAAAAATGTTTGAACTAGGAGATCGTCATCATATCCTCGGACTCTTTTATCTCACAAATTTTGAAAACTAGGAGTTGTGAGGAAGTCCAGGCCTTAAAGCATCATCATAGGATTGGTTTGGCACCTCCTCACATCCTTAATGAAACATGCATGCATTTGTATTAACATGATAAGGCCGTTTTACAATATTTATAATCTCGGATCACGGCTCACAATCCAAGATCTCGATTACAGAAAGGAAATAACAAAAGTAACGAAATGACTTGTCCCATGCTAGGGAGAACATAAAGAAAATGACATGAAAACTAAGCAAAGCGGTCGAGCAATGTCCCTACTCTGATAGCTGGAAGAAAGTCATGGAAGGCCCTGTCTCCTCATCTTCGGTAATAACGCACACAAAGTCGGGATTGAACATGTCAGCTATGCTTGAGATGGCTCCTTCCTCTTCTTGCAGCAGCTTGGGCGACTTGACAAATGTCCTTTCAAAATGAAGGTGGAGCTCATCTAGTGAAGGAGGGAGTAATTCTTGTTGATTCCAAGTCGAAATAGTTCAGCTTCGATAGCTAGCTTGACTCATGTAGCCATTAAGAGCACCTCGGCCTCCACATCCTTTTTATACTCAAAAACTTCTTGGTAGCCTAAGCCAGCTCTCTTTTGATTTCCCAATATCTCGATAGGCTATGAAATACCTTGTGCATACGCCCTTAATCCTGCCCCTGGAACATGGCCATATTCCAACAAAACTTTACTTGACATGATGGATAGGGCAGATAGCTCAGGGCATCTGATGATAGTCCTAGTGGGCACATGCACCATCGATACTAGCTCGAGAGTTTGGTAGCTAGGTTCTTCATTCACTTCAGGCTCTACATATGGGATGGCTGTGTCTTGGAATATCTTGAAATTAGCTTCGCAACGAACAGTCACCAGTTTACTCTTCGAAATGAACTGAACCATTTGATGCAAATTGGAAGGCACATCATGGATCCAAGGTCGACCCAAAAGGAAATTGAAAGCACTAGGGATATCAAGCACTTGAAACTTTATCATGAATGAAGCCAGATCAATGCAACAAGTTAAGTTTGATCTCTCCTATTGACTCCTTCCTCACACCATCAAAGGCTCGAACAACAGATTGAAACATTGTGATTTCTTCCTCGCTCACCCCGAGGCAATAGAAAGTAGCCAGTGGACATATATTTAGAGCGGATCCATTATCGAGCAATATGCGAGGTACTATCATAGCATGACACTTGGCTGGGATGAGTAAAGTTTTGTTGTGGTCAGTGCCTTCCTCAAGAAGATCCTCATCTGAAAATGAGATTTAGTTCATCAATAGAATGGATCCAATGAATTCCTCTAGCTGCTTGTCGCCAATATTTTCAGGCACATGAATTTCATTTAAAACTCTCAACAGTGCATCCTTATGCTTTTCGAAAGTTTTAAACAATTCTAAAAGTGATATTTGGGCCGGCATTTTCCTCAACTGTTTTGTCACATCAAATTCACTAGTTTTGATCATGGCCAAAAACTACTTGGCCTCTTCATTGGTAACGGCCTTCTTCTCAACAGCTTCTGCAAGTGTGTAACAATGACTCGATCGGGTGACAGCATCCACTTCCTCAGTCCCATAGTCCCATGGGACTGCTTTAGTATTGAAAAGTGGCCAAGGGTTTCTTCGGACTCTCCTCTTGGTCAAAAGGTGGTAGCTTAATCACGATAGGCTCTAACTCATCCCCTTCTATCTCTAAACTTGCGAACTCTTTCGTCGCCAAATCGATGACCACGTGCTCGGTTTGATTCTCGTCATAATCCCATTGGTTCTCTTCAACGGATAAGTTAATAACAATTGATGTGGTCATAGCCACGACATCTTCTCCAAAAGGACTCTCCATTTCGTCATGCGACTCATGTACATCAGCTTCACATGTTTGACCCTTCCAGTCTTCCTCACCAAATATCACGTTCACATCTTCAACATAAGCAGGTAAAGGGTTTTGTTGAACATTGGGTTGCTCTCTAAATGATAAAATTCCTTTGTCAAGTAAGTTATGCACTTTGTTTTTCAATGTAATGCAATTGTATATATCATGGCCCTCCCATATGATACTCGCATGATTTTGCTAAATCAAATTCGAGAAACTTAGGAGGGTTGTCACGAGGGATTTCTTTAGCCACCAACCTTCTTCCTAACAACATGGGCAACAACTTGGGTAGGGGCCTAGGCTAAGGGGTATACTGCCTTGGAGTCCACTTGGCTCATAATTTTGATATTTCTCTCGTGATGCTGATGAACTTTGTGCAATTGCAAACCGCTTGGCTCCGATTAGAGCTTGTACATAAGCTACCTCAGCTTCTTTCTCTTTCCTATTGGTGAACTTTCGGCTTGGTCCCTCAGTTATATGGCCATTATGTATGGCTCCCTCAATTCTTTCACCCATGGCAACCAAGCAAGAAAAGTTTTCACAATCTAATCCGATCATTTTGTTATAGAAGTCAGTAGGAAGGGTATTGATGAACAGTTTCATCATCTCTTTATCATCGAGTGGGGGTCGAACCTGCGTGGCCAATATACACCATCTTTGAGAAAACGATCTAAAAGATTCGTTTCTTTTCTTTTCAGTGCAAGCTAGTATGCTACGTGTTGAGGCAATCTCAGTATTATACTTGTACTGCATCACAAATGCTTTTGCTACATCTTTCCACTTCTCCATTTTCTTGGGTTCGAGCAAAATATACCATTGTAATGCCATCCCAGTTAAACTCTCTTGAAAGGTGTGAATCAACAAAGAGACATTTTGTGCATAATGCCCCATCCTATTCAAATAATACTTCAAATGGATTCTAGGATCCCCAGTGCCATCGTACTTGGTGAACTCCAGGATTTTGAACTTATCTAAGAAGTCCATTTTGGTGTATCGGGACAAATCTTCAACCATGATGGCCTCATACCTTTGCAAGGCCCTAAACTTCTCCTCCATTTTAGCAAATCTCTTGCTATTCTCCTCCTCCATTCGGGTCGAGATGATTTTCGAGATGGGATCTAATTCCACCATTACAGGGGTTTGATGTGCCACTTCCTCAGTCATCTTCCCTCTACCATTGGCATTACTAGCCTGCGGAGTAGTTGCAAGCGTGTTTTGAGTAAAGGCAGCGACCACTAAACTGGACTTGATCTTGTTCGCAAACTGTGCGAATTGTGCAGCCAACTCAGTGATTTTGTTGTCAAGTGCAGAGATCCGAGTATTTTGTTCTTCGGAACTCATTTTTGCCGATCTGGATCGAGTGCGGATAGGCGAACGCCTTGAAGTCGTGACGATGATACATGTTTCATAAATAAATAAACACATATGAACATGAGATTTAAAAGGATGCCAGCCCATGACAATGATCTAATTGCCTCAATTCATTCATTTCATAAAAAGGAGAGTCCCCTAAACAACGCAACTAAAAATTAAAATAAAACATCTCGAGATCAAAACTAGAATAAAGGAAATAACAAGACTCCTTCAAGACTAAAATAGGAAAATAAAACAAACCAACCTAGACACCATTCTAAAAAAAAAAAAAAATAGATTCAAGCAATATATTTTTATTTGGCTTGATCTATGTACAAACAGGGGATGACACTTTCACATGACTGCCTACTAGTTCGAGTCGACTTTCAAGCACACTCCTTGGCCTTCTTGAGCTCCCTTTTAAGAAACTTGATTGCCATGCGATTGGTAGTCTTCGATGGTGTATCAGGGATCTTTGGGTGTAACTCCTTAGGAATTCTATATTGGAGGATGTACTCCATCAAGGTGTAGCAAATCTTCTCTCTACCCTCTAGCTTTTCCTCGAGCCATATCAGCTCTTGGGGATGACACATATCCCACATTGATTGAATCAGCATAATAGAGTTCTCGTGATCTCGGTTTCCATTTGTGAAGTCGATCTTAAGTGGGTCTTCTTGTAATGTTGATGGAAGCTACTGCACGACTTGATACTGTCGAGTAACTCTAGTTGGGTGATATTCGGTGGCACCCGTGATTCCTAGCAAAGGGATGGGCCCAATACCTCCACACGTGAATCGGGCCTCGTGAACTTGGAGCCATCTAGCGTGCCATAGGAAATCCTCAGGATCGGGGTTTTTCATAAAGCCTAGCTAATCAGAGTAGTGATAATCCGGTGCATGTTCTTTCTTTTCCTTAAATTTCAAAATGGGGTGATTGAAATCACCAATGTCATGTATTGTTATTAAATTGCCAAATCCTTTAATGTGAGAAAGGAACCAAATTTGCAAATGTTCAGGAGGAGCATGAAAAGTTTCTTTTCCACTTTCTTTGAAACAATTAAGTGAAAAAAAGGTCTCAGTCAAAACGGCATTAACAAAACCCTTTCCTATACACACTTCTTGAATGACCCTCACAATAGATGGACTAATAGCATTCTTACAATGAGGGAAAACCATAAACCTGAAGAAAGCTAGCACAAAAATCCGCCTTATTTGAACTGACGGGGCATTTTGAAAAAGTCCGTTCAAAAATGAAAATGGGCAAGTATTGCGGTTTGCTTTCAAAATTTTCCTTACAACTTCTCTTTTGACTCTAAGAAAATCAGCTAAAACTAATGCATGCTCTACTCCGATGGGTGGCCCAATCAATTCCAACACTAAAGGTTTTCCAATGATGGCGCTAAACTCCTCCAAGGTGGGAGTGAGCTCATGTTCGCCAAAAATGAATGTGGAGGTCTTGGGGCACCAAGTATGTGATAACTCCTTAACAACACCGTAATGGACTTCTATGTCTAATAAAGAGAATAACCATCCAATGTTGGATTGCACGAACTCACGACTGACATGATCTAGTCTGATCCACCAAGCACATAGCTCCTCCTTTAGGATAGGAATAATACAAAGCTCAGGTCCTCCCATTGCATACAAACCTAAAACTCGTAAAGAACCTAATTGTCATGGACCGGCCGAAAATAATAAATTTAAATAAATTGCAAGTGTGAGAGTTTTAGAAGACTTACTCCACCCAATAAAAATTAAAATCAACCACATAGACATACGCATGAGACCTGGGTCAATTTCTACTCTAGACGGCTCAAAATAAAGCCATAGGATTACCGGATTGAACCAACATGGTCGCGGTTAGGTCGGGGTTCCTAAGACTTTGGCTTTGTCAAAGAGTCAACCCGTGTTGTGCGGTTGAAAACCGAGGTGGAAACTCTCGACATCAAGAAAAAAATTCGGAATTGAGATAGGGTGTCACGCCCCAAACCTTGAGCACGCGACGACCCCTTCTCTTGGTCGATTGAAAGCAACGTCCCAAGACCCATCGAAGACCATTCATTTTATCTTTCGTTAAGCGCAAGCGGAAGACGAACCATCCCCAAACAAACCAACAATCAAATAGGGATAGAGGGATGAACAGCAAGAACAACAACAACTACTCATTTATTCAAATTACTGGATTAACCAACAGAGGATCGTTTTCCAAATTACAAGCTCGACAAAAAGGGCCGATCCATCCTCTAAGCTAAACCAAAAAGAAACTAGGCTAATCCAACAGTACACAAAGAATCCTCGGGTTCAACACCACGGTCACTCGGATCCATCGGACTCAAGCTCCGTTGGGTCGATCACTGGAGGAGCGAGGGCAGGATCCTCCACTGTGGGTATGCCATTCTAAGGACCTGAAAATGGTTAACCATGACGGGTTGAGATAAAATCTCAGCGAGTTCTGCCCCTAAGCTTTGGTTAGTATGCCAACTCAACTCGGGGTATCTCTCCAGAACCACCCTTCACTCAACCCAACAACCCACAACTAGCAAACATCAGACCAAACAATAGACAAGGCAAACCAACAATCAACATTCGGTTCACATGCAACCTTACTCGGTCTGCCATACCCTACACATCGAATCTCATACAATGCAAGCAAAGCACGCGGCCGTTAGATGAAACAGTTCATTAATCACATGCGAATCGCGTCACAAGCGATCTCACCTAGCCATTGCCACACACTGCACGACTGTCAACTCATGCATGCGTACCATAAATCATCACGATCATCAAGAGCATGTGAATAATCAGAGCATCTCACACAATTTTCTCATGCCTCACATCTACACATATGCTCCGATTATTACGACCATTAGGGCCATGGCACAACCTTATGGTTGGCGCTTTACCGGTCGAAGACGAGGCATCATCCTTCCCCATGAGGCACGGCGACGTCACGGGCTCTCTCCCATCGACGACATTCCCTATGGAGCATGGGGCCCGCTCATTGCCGCAGCCTTGCATCTGACCACTGTCAGGCGACTCAATGGTCACAGCACAACCCCAATGGGGATTGGCGGTCATCCGGCTCAACCGAGCTATCAACTTTAATCTAACCATGCAACACATTTGCAAACAGTTCATTCTTGTCTTTGCTTTTGTTTGATCGTGAATGCAACATCACTCATGCGACATGCCATTTCAAATAACCCACGCAATATGTCATGCAGTATCACTCGCCAATTCCAAAATTCAATTCAACCAGCTTTCAAGCATTTCATCATCAATCACGAGTATAATTAACAATCGGCACTTTAATTAATCACAATAATCAAGAACATATCAAATTAAGACAAAAATTAGCTTCTGCATGAAGAGTGTCGTGAAAAGTAATTATGAACAGTGATTTTTTCGAAATTCAATTAATTAAAACATTTAATCCAGAAATTAAACAAAACATTAATTAAAACAATTAATTAATTCAATTAAATCAAATCATGCTTAATTAATCACAAAAATACATAACCCTCATTTAAGCAATAATTAAGCACAATTAGCAAAATTAAGCTAATCTAATCCTAACTATCTATCTAACCACCTATCTTAGGGCTAATACAACTTAATTAAACTTCCTAAACCAATCTTACCACTAATTAACCCAACCCTAAGCAAGTTTAGGCATTAAATAGGGATTAGGAGCTAAACTCACTTGTTAAGCGGGCCGGTGACACGGATGAGGCGGTGGGGACGGACCCGACACCCGAGGACCTCTGCCACGACGATCCAAGGCGGTCCCGGGGTCAAAACAGCAACAACAACTCGGAATCCCCACTGCAACACTCAAAAACTTCACTGCTTGGAGGAAAGTGGTTGATCGAAGGAAAACGAGCTAGGAAGGGTAAAGGGTCGGTTTGGCCCAATGGGCTCACTTGCTTGCCTCGGGCCTTCCATGGCAGTTGTCCCACCTTGGGCGCGAGGCCCATGTCCTCATAGGCTCGTTTCCTCAGTCCGTAAATCCTTTTTCTAAATACTCGGCTCAACCGGTACTGTCGACTGTCTAAGAAGCATCGTCCAAAAGTCTGTCTCGGACATTCCCGAAAATTCGAAATCCAATACTAGATTTTCATGCCTTGTCAATTTTGCCTGAATGCCATTTTAGTACTACTTAGACTAACAGGTGGCTTCGAGGATTCACGTATAACCGATTCGTGCCAATTCACATTCAAGACTCCTTGACACATGGACGTCCTTGACAATATGAAATTGCGAATGATTGATTCTTATTTCAAAGTACACGATTACTAAGGATCGACATAGGGCCGTTCGCGGGTTTGATAACAGTAAACGGAATCATCCATCGTTCCATTATGTTCTGTCCGCGAATCGACTTCTAGTCACCCCTGAAATCGGCCTGCATATCTACAGGATCGTCCTTACGCAAGTCTCACGGTCAAGTCGTTTTCCCAGGTCAAGTTCTTTAGTCGCATGAGTTCTATCCTCATTAGCCTTTCCCCTCAAGGTCAGTATCTCAGGAGTGATCAATTCCGAGTGAGATCAACCAACAATGCATTGGCGAAATTAACGTTCATTTCTCTCTCAGAAGGCTCGAATTTCAGGATGTTACATAGGGGACTCGTACTATATGGTTGTAGTCAAAGTGGCATCCATCTCAACACCATCCTAAGTGATCTTGTGTGACTTTGGTCCGGCGGCAGGTTGTGTGTGCTAAAGTGTAGTGCAATGCAATGCAAGGAAAATACGCACAACATTTTATATAGCAATCAACACTTAAAAAATCCAAACATATAAACATTCATTCCTATTCACCAACCTACAAAACAAAGTGTTAACAAAAACTCCAACCCTGCACCAACATTTAACATGGACTTACCTCACCTTCTTGAATGCGCTGCCAAAAAAACACATTAAATAACACACAATCGAGTTAATTAGGCCTAAGTCCTTTAAGGTTTGGAACTAGTTCCCAGCGGAGTCGCCAAGCTGTCACGACCTAATATTTAGAGAGAGGTTTGGTTGGGGAACCTTGGATTAGGTTTAGGGGTATTGTTAACTTCGGACCGACGGCCGTTCATAAACTCGGGCTCTCCAAAGCCCATATCCCGCGCGACATTTGATATTCAAAATTTTAATCAGTTTAGCACATGCAAATTCAAATAAAGGAGTTGCCACTAACCTTTTTAGGATAGGCTAAAAATCCAATAAGATACGGGAGAATACCTTACTATTTGCGCAACCAGAGATTCTAAATTCGAGGACTTGGTTACGTTAGTCCTGCGATTAATATCCCTTCGGTACCTAACTCAATTGTGTATTAATTAAGGCTATGGCAACCTATTCAAGAAATCTAAGGCTTGTCATAACCATTCTAAAGTAAGAAAAATAATATCCAAAATGACTAAAAAAAAATTTTTAAATTTTTTTTTTCTTATTTGTTTTTTTTATTAAAAAAATAAATCAGACTGGGTTAGAAAATCAGGCCCTACTAAATTGACTTGGACTCTATTGGTCTGGGTTGGACTAAAAGAAACCGGGCCGGTCCGAAGCCCACTACGGATTAACTAAAGGCCTTGAAAATTCCATTTTAAAGGAAAGCCCATCTTCAAATTTTTTTGGCCCAATCATCTCCTCTATGTCCGGCGTGGGCCCAGCCCGCTCAAAAATTCTCAGCCCAGCCCCTTTGTTTAAACTTTCGGCCCCTTTTTTTGTTTTTCTCTTTTATTTATTTATTTATTTATGGTCTCCCTTTTTCTTTCTTTTTTAATCTGTCTTTTGTCTTCTTCTGCATGTCTTTCTTCCCCTGCTGCAGGCTTTCCGTGCCGTCTTCCTTGCCTCCTTCAATCCGCAGCTTCTTCACCGAAGAACAGTCCACTATCTGCAACTCTCTTCTTTAGAAACATATTTTTTTCTTGGCAATTGCTGAACCGTCCCCACGCGCTAGCCACTCACTGTGACCGGCGACGACTAAATCCGGCCACTAATTCCGGTGACCACCTAAACCTTCCCTGGAGCTGCGCAAAATTTTGTCAATCCAAATATACATGAATATTTCTCACAAGCCATACAAAAACACAATGAACACAAGCAAAGAAAGCAGGATTTAACAGGCATGGGGGTAAAGTGAATCAGTCTTGCATTAAAACACGAACTGTTCTTAGGTCTTCATTAAGGCATTTTGTCGAACGCATGATAAGCACTTGTTGAAAGGGGGACCTAGGCTGCTTTCAAGGCTCGGATTTGTGGTGAGGTTGACATGCGAGGTATAAGCATCACTAAAAGACATACACAGACACTAATCACCAGCACTGAATCCCAGCATAACCGGGAAACAGCATGGCCCGACCAAAACCAACCAAGGAGGTTCGAACTTCCTTCAGACATTTATACAAACAGTTGGCACGCATTAATGAAACAAGAGGCTTTCGACCTGATATGGAAACGAGCAAAAATCTGGACTCCTGGCAATGCATACTAGAGTGCACAGAAACATGTGGGGGATCGATAGGATCAGGAGCTCGCGCGAATCTATCAGCGCGAGCTCCAGCCTGACGCCTTGGTATTCCCGTAAGAAAGAAGCCAACCTGGTTCGAGGGATGAACTACGGCAGATGGTGGCTGACGAACGAATGTTCGGTGACGCTGACCAATCGCTTGAGCATGGCCTTCTCTCCGGTTTGCCTTTTCCCCTCCAAAAAATCGAAAACCAGCCCCTGCTCCTCCTTCTGCTCTCGTTTTTCTTCTCTCAGTCCTCTTCTCTGTTTCGGTCTGAGGGTGTTGTGGGGTGGAGCTCGCCGGAAGAAGGGATGCGGCGACAAGTTACAGGCGTCGAGTCACGTCAGCAGTGGTAAGCAGAGGTGTAGCGGCACTCGGAGCAGTAGCAGTGGCGACGTTCGGGACAGTAGAATAAGCAGTGTCGTCGGGCTTTTTGCGGATGAGTAGCTAGAGGCACGGATGGGGGCAGCCGAAGAACTCCCCTTTTCTTTCCTTTTTTTTTTTCTCTCTGCACGATCTCTCTTTCTGCCTTCTCTTCCTTCTGTCTCTCCCTTTTTCTGTTTTTTCCAGCCTTGCTTCCTCGGTCTCTCCAGCTTTTTCTCTTTTAATCCTCCCCTCAAAAATTCAGAAAAATCCCAGAAGAAGCTCCTCTCCCCTTGAAAATCCAGAAAAATCCCAGAAGAAGCTCACCTTCCCCTGGTTTCTCTCCTTCGGCGATACTCAATCATTTGCTCCCTAACCGAAAATCGTCCTGCCTCACTCTCTATCTCGCTTTCTTCTTCTCTGTCGATCTGGAGCTGCTGGGTAAATGGAGGTGGGCTGGGTTCAAGAGATTAAAGGAGTGGGTTGGGCTATGCCAACCCACATGAAATTTTTTTTTTTCGATTTTTGTTTTCAAATTTTTGTTTTAAATTTTTTTTATCTTTTCTATAAATTTATACATATATATAGTTGCAAAATTAATGGGTATTTAAAAGGTGTCGATAAAATTTCGGGTGTCAACAAGCTTAGAGTCGTCAGAAGAGCTATGCAGACAAGCATCATAGATAGTTGGAGTTTAAGGTAGGAAATCATGTATTTCTGAAAGTATCGTTGATGAGGGGTACTTCCAGATTTGGCAAGAAAGGAAAGTTAAGTTTGAGATACGTTGGACCCTTTGGAATTTTGGAAAGGATCGGGGTTTTAGCGTATCGTCTTGCGTTGCCACCGAAACTTGCTCAAGTACATGATGTTTTCCACATGTCCATGTTGAGGAAGTATGAACCGGACCCGACTCATGTATTGGATTTTGAGAAACTGGACGTAGATGATAGGGTGTCGTATGTGGAGAGGCCAGTACGAATAGAGGACCGTAAAGAGCAAGTGCTTCGAAACAAGATTATCGCCTTAGTCTAAGGCGATCTGGCAACATCATGGAACAAAGAGAGCTACATGGGAAAGTGAGGAAGTGATAAAGCATCAGCACCCTCATCTTTTTGAGGATTTGTCAGTGGTTGCAAATTTTGAGGATGAAATTTTTGTAAGAGGGGAAGAATTGAGACGTCTTGAAATTCGAGCCCTTTGAGGGAGGAATGAACGTTAATTTTGTCAATACATTGTTGATTGATTTCATTCGGAACTGATCACTCTTGAGATATTGACTTTGAGGGGAAATGTTAATGAGGATAGAACTCGTGGGACTAAAGAACTTGACCTGGGAAAATGACTCGACTGTGAAACTTGTGTAAGGATGATCTTGTAGATATGCAGGCCAATTTCAGAAATGACTAGAAGTCGATTCATGGACTGAAATAATGAGACGACGGTTGATTCCATCTACTATTATCAAACCCGCGAATGGCCCTATGTCGATCCTTGATAATTGTGTACTTTGACATAAGAATCTATCCTTCGCAATTTCACGTAGTCAAGGACATCCAAGTGTCGTGAAGTCTTGAATGTGATTTGGTACGAGTTGGTTATGCGTGAATCCTCGAAGCCGCTTGTCAGTCTGAGTTGTACCAAAATAGCATTCGAGTGAAATTAACAAGGCATGAGAATCCAAGATTGGACTTCAAATTTTTGGGAACGTCCGGGATGGACTTTTGGACGCTGCTCCTTCGACAGTTGACAGTGTCAGTTAAGTCAAGTTTTTGGAGAAAGGATTTACGGATCGAGAAAATGAGCCTATGAGGACGTGGGTTGGGCAAGATCAATGTGGGCCACACGCCTATGGTGGGACAGCCACTATGGTAGACCCGAGGCAAGCAAGTGAGCCCGTTGGGCTAAACTGACCATTTATCCTTCCGAGTCCATTATCTAAACTTGAGTCGATTCGAACCCAACAAATTCCCAAGCCCGTTTCTATTCATTTTCTAGCCCTTTTCTTAGGCACGCCCTTCATTTTCAGCCCAAGGGCAAATAGGGAAATGTGCAAGGTGAAAATGACCATTTTGCCCATAGACATAATTAAAGAAAGGACAAACGAAGAGAGAGAAGATAAGGTCACTTACTTGGGGACTTGAAGCAAGCATTCAATGGCCTTAATTGAGGCTTATCTTCAGCCCTCATTTCACTCTCTCTCCTCCTCTTGCAACTCACCAAAATCGCACACACTTCTCTCCCTAGTTTCCCTTCCTTCCTTCTGTTTTTCCTTTTGACCTTCCTTCGAAAAACCGAGTTGTTCATGCCCTTCCCGTATGAATCATGGCTCGTGCCACTCGTCATTGTGCTCAGAAGACAATTTCCGTATGGATGGCTTTGGCCGTTCGTCGGTCGGAGCTGCCGACCTGCCAAAAGTCACTGCCGACTTGACTATTTTCTAACCGCCTTTCTTTGCTTGTTCCGCCTATTTCAGCCATTTTCCTCTTGTTTCAACCTAACCACTACCCATCCCAGCCATTGGCTGTTCCCTCTTGACCCTCAGGTGCCGCCAGTCGCCGGCCAACCGCTTGCCGAAGCTCCGACCAACCCGTTTTGCTCCGATCAGCCACCTTCCTCCTATGCAGTCAGTTTTTCAGAGTTGCAGAGGGAATTTGAGTTCGTTGCTACTGTTCTTAGCCATGAGACCACCTTGGATCGCTGTGGTAGAGGTTCCTAGGTGTCAGGTTCGTCGCCGCCACTACGTCCGTGTTGCCGGCCCGCTTAACGGGTGAGTTTAGCCCCTAATCCCTTATTAGTGCCTAAACTTGCTTAAGGTTGGGTCAATTAGTGGTAAGGTTGGTTTAAGAAGTTTAATTAAGTTGTATTAGCCCTAAGATATGTGGTTAGATAGATGGTAAATATTAGATTAGCTTAATTTTGCTAATTATTTTTAATTATTGCCTAAATTGTGTTTTATGTGATTAATTATGTTTTATGGTTTAATTAAGAATGTTTAGCTTAAATTGGTTGATTAATTATTTTAATTAATGTTTTGTTTAATTTTTGAATTTAATGTTTTAATTAATTGAATTTCTGAAAATTACTGTTCATAATTACTATTCATGGCAATGCTTATGTGGAAGCTAATTTTAGTTTTAATTTGATGTGTTCTTGATTATTGTGATTTATTGAAGTGCTGATTGTTAATTTTACTCGTGAATAATGAGGAAATGCGTGATCGAATGCCATTAAATTTTGGAATTGCCTAGTGATACCGCATGACATATTATGTGAGTTATCTACAATGGCATGTCATATGAGCATGAGCGATGTTGCATTTACGATAGAGCAAAGATATAAATGAATTGCTTGATGATGTGTTGCACAATCACATTAAGAGAGGGAACCTAGTGTTGCCGGAAGATCGTCAATCCTTATGGGGTTGTGCCATGGCCAGTTGATCACTTGATTTCGGTCGATTGCCTGACAGGGAGGGGTTCTTTGTGAGACTGCAGTAAGGGAGCGGGTCTCAAGCCTTTGTTAGTTGCGGTACTACGGTAGTGGGCGAGTCCTATGCTCCTTCGGGAATGTCGTATTGGGAGTGAGCCCTTGATGTCGTCATGCCTCGAGGTAAAGAGGACAAAGCTGGCTTGGCCAAGAACCGCCAACCATAAGGTTGTGCCATGACCCAAGAGGAGGGGTCGTAATAATCAAAGCATGTGTGGGTGTGAGACATGAGAAAACTGTGGGCAATGCTCTGATTACTCGCATACTCTTAATGTCGTGATGATCACATGATTTATGGCATGCACGCATGAATTGACAGTCGTGTAGGATGTGGCAATAGCCAGGTGAGATCGCTTGTGATGCGACTCGCATGTGATTGATGAATTGTATCATCTAACGGCCATGTGCCTTGATTATGTGTATTGTGCTAAGATTTAACGTGCAAGGTATGGCATACCGGGTAAGGTTGCATGCGAACTGACTATTTGTCTGTTGATTGACCCTGTCTGTTGTTTGCTTGCGGGTTGCTGGTTGCTTGTTATTGGCTTGTGTGAGGGGTAGTTCTGAGAGATACCCCGGGTTGAGTTGGCGTACTAACTAGAGCTTAAGGGAAGAACTCGTTGAGATTTTATCTCATGGTTATTGTATAACCACTCTCAAACCCCTAGAATGGTGCACCCACAGTGGAGGATCCTACTTCCGCTCCTCCAGTGATCGACCTTACGGAGACTGAGTCTGATGGGTCCAAGTGACAGTGGTGATGAACCTAAGGGTTCTTCTTGTACAATTAGATTAGCTTAGCCTAGTTTCTTTTTGGTTTGGCTTAGATGATGGATCAGCCCTTTTTGTCGGGCTTGTAATTTGGAAAACGATCCTCCGTTGGTTAATCCAGTAATTTGAATAAATGAGTAGTTGTTGTTGTTCTTGCTGTTCATCTCTCTATACCTGTTTGATTGCTTGATTGTTTGTTGGACTAGGGATGGTTCGTCTTCTGCTTGCGCATAACGAAAGATAAAATGAATGGTCGTTGATGAGTCCTGGGACGTCGCTTTCTATCGACCAAGGAAATGGAGTTACCGTGAGCTCGAGAGTCGGGGCATGACACAGCTTGTGACGTCCTGAAATTCGAGCCCTTTGAGGGAGACTGAATGTTAATTTCGCCAGTGCATTGTTGGTTGATCTCACTCGGAACTGATCAGTCCTGAGATACTGACCTTGAGGGGAAAGGCTAATAAGGACAGAACTCGTGCGACTAAAGAACTTGACCTGGGAAAACGACTCGACCGTGAGACTTGCATAAGGACGATCCTGTAGTCATGCAGGCCGATTTCAGGGATGACTAGAAGTCGATTCGCGGACAGAAATAATTGGACGATGGGTGATTCCGTCTACTGTTATCGAAACCGCGAATGGCCCTATGTCGATCCTTGATAATCGTGTACCTAGAAATAAGAATCAATCCTTTGCAATTTAATGTAGTCAAGGACGTCCATGTGTCGAGAAGTCTTGAACGTGAATTAGCACGAGTCGATTACGTGTGAATCCTCGAAGCCGCCTGTCAGTCTAAGTAGTACCAAAATGGCATTCGGGCGAAATTGACAAGGCATGAGAATCCAAGAATGGACTTCGAATTTTCGGGAACGTCCGAGACGGACTTTTGGACAATGCTTTCTCGACAGTCGATAGTGTCGGTTGAGCCGAGTTTTTGAGAAAGGGGTTTTCGGACCGAGGAAACGAGCCTACGAGGATATGGGCCGAGTAAGAATAGTGTGGGCCTCACGCCCAAGGTGGGACGGCCATCGTGGAAAGCCGAGACAAGCAAGTGAGCCCGTTGGGCCAAACCAATCATTAACCCTCCCGAGCCATTGTCTAACCTTGAGCCGATTCGAGCCCAAGAAATTCCCGAGCCCGTTCCGATTCATTTTCTAGCCCATTTCCTAAGCCCGCCCTTTCATTTTCAGCCCAAGGGCATATTGGGAAATGTGCAAGGTGGAAATGACCAAAATGCCCTTGGATATTTTGAAGAAAAGTCAAAAAGGAAGAGAGAGAAGATGAGGTCATTGTTTGGCAAGTGGGGCAAGCATTGATGGCTTTGATAAGCCTTATCCTTCAGCCTTCACTTCACTCTCTCTCTCATCTTCATCTTCCCCAAACCGCACACCCTTCTCTCCCATGGTTTTCCTTCCTTCCTTCTGTTTTTCAGTTTGACCTTTCATCGAAATCTGAGTTGTTCATTGCCTTCCCGTTGGAATCTTGGCTCGTGCCACCCGCCGTTGTGTTCAGAAGAGGAAAACCGTTCAGATAGCTTCGGCCGTTTCCGAACGGAGTCGCCGGGCGTCCTGTACAGCCGCCGGAAATCGCTGCTTGCCGGACCGTCACTGTTCCGCCTGCAGCAACTTTGTTCCGCCTTTTCACCTGTTTTCCTTCCTTTCCGGCCAAACCACCGCCCATACCAGCCACAAGTGGTTCCCCCTCGACCCCCAGGTGCCGTCGATCGTTGGCCCGCCGCTCGCCGGAGCTCTGGGCAGCCCGTTTTCCTCCGGTCAGCGACTTGCATCCTGTGCAGTAAGTTTTTCAGAGTTGCAGTGGGGATTCCGAGTTGTTGCTGCTGTAGTGAGCCCGGGACCGCCTTGGATCGTCGTGAGTGAGGTCCCCGGGTGTCGGGTTCGTCGCCGCCGCCGCGTCCGTGTCGCCAGCCCGCTTAACGGGTGAGTTTAGCTCCTAATCCCTATTTAGTGCCTAAACTTGCTTAGGGTTGGGGTAATTAGTGTTAATGCTGGTTTAGGAGGGTTAATTAAGTTGTATTAGCCCTAAGATAGGTGGTTAGATAGGTGATTAAGATTATATTAGCTTAATCTTGCTTAATTACGCTTGATTATGCTTATTTGTGGATTATGTGATAATTAAGCTTACTTAGCTTAATTGATTGATTAATTTGTGTTTAATCAATGTTTTGTTTAATTTCTGAATTTAATTTATTATTAATTGAATTTCGGAAATTACTGTTCACGGATTACTGTTCATGGCACTGTTCATCCGGAAGTGAAATTGCGCATAATTTCATGTGTCTTGATCATATGAAGTGAAATTGATGTGTCGTGGCATGAACATTCGCATGAATCGTGGGAATTTCACAAAAAGGGAAAAATGGTTTGTCCGAGGGACACCGGAAATGGACCGCCTTTATGAGAAAGAAAGTGATTTGTCCAAGGGACACTGGAAATGGACCGCTTTTATGAGGAAGGTGGGGAAAATAGTTTGTCCGAGGGATATCGGAAATGGACCGCTTTTGTGAGAAATGATTTGAGGTTTTATATGCAAGCATGTGTGCATTGGCTAATGCTTAAAGATAATAAGTGGATTGTGATGGAATGCTTGCGTGATCACTAAGTTGAACCCGATTTATCGGAGATTATGGAAAGGGAGGGCACGGAAGGGCACGGTTGTGCCTCTGCGGAGGAAGGGCACCGTAGCGCCGTTGCGCCTCGGAGGGCACGAAAGGGCACGGTTGCGCCTCTGCGGAGGAAGGGCGCCGTAGTGCCGTGGCGCCTCGGAGGGTATGGAAGGGCATGGTTGCGCCTCTGTGGAGGAAGGGCGCCGTAGCGCCATAGCGCCTCGGCCTGCACGGAAGGGCACGGTTGCGCCTCTGCGGAGGAAGGGCGCCGTAGCGCCGTTGCACCTCTGCCAAGTTGTAACCCTGTGGGGCAGTAATAATCGGAACACGTGTGGATGCGAGAGTGCATGAGAAAACATGGCATCATTGGTTCTAATTATGCATGAGGTGATCATATCATTTATGGCACGCACGCACGAATTGATAACGTGCAGGGGTGGCAATGGCCAAGTGAGATCGCTTGTGACGCGACTCGCATGTGATTGATGAACTGCATCCTCTAACGGCCATGTGCATTGTGTGTATTGTGCTGACTTATAACGTGCAGGGTATGGCATACCGGGTAAGGTTGTATGCGAACCGACTATTCAATTGTTGGTTGCATTGCTTGCATTGAATGAGATTTGACGTGCAGGGTATGGCATACCGGGTAAGGTTGCATGCGAACCGACCTTTGATTGTTGGTTGAATCTGTCTGTGGTTTGATTGCTGATTGCTGGGTGTTTGTGGTCGGGTTGAGTAAGGGGTGGTTCTGGAGAGATACCCCGGGTTGAGTTGGTGTACTAACCGGGGCTTAGGGGGAAGAACTCGCTGAGATTTTATTTCAACCCGTCGTGGTTAACAATTTTCAGGCCCCTAGAATGGCGCAACCGCAGTGGAGAATCCTACCCTTACTCCACTAGTGATCGACCCGACGGAGCCAAGTCCGATGGGTCCGAGTGATCGTGGTGCTGAACCCGAGTGTTCATTTTATACTGCTGGATTAGCCTAGCCTAGTTCCTTTTTGGTTTGGCTTAGAGGATGGATCGGCCCCTGTTGTCGGGCTTGTAAATCGGAAAACGATCCTCCATTGGTTAATCTAGTAATTTGTATAAATGAGTAGTGATGGTTGTTCTTGTTGTCCATCCCTCTATCCCTGATTGATTGATTGATTATTTGTTGGACTGGGGATTGTTCGTCTTCCGCTTGCGCATAACGAAAGATTAAAATGAATGATCGTCGACGAGTCCTGGGACGTCGCTTTCAATTGACCAAGAGAAGGGGTTGTCGTGTGCTCGGGGTTCAGGGCGTGACATCCCTATCGGTTTTGGTATCAGAGCGAGGTTGAGACTTGGACTGATAAGGTGCGTGGGATTTTTGGGATAGTGAGATAGGGATGGCTTTTAATTATGTGCCTGTGATTGCTTTTGTGGCCTTGTGTGGCTTTGTGTGTTGGCGGGTTGCTCATAGTCTAGAGTGATGAGCAATCCTGAGTAGAGAGAGCCCTCAGGTGTAGGGCAGCGTCTGGTCAGACCAGTGCTAGAGGTAGCGTGCAGGCAGATCCTAGGTTAGACGGGATCCTGCTGGCTCTAGAGACCTTAATAGGACAGCAAGCTGAGTGTTTCTGCTGTGGTCCTTGTGGTTCCCCTAGTGAGAGGAGAGGTCTGTGAGAGACCGATGCCTAGGCTGGTAGAGCAATTCCTGAGACTGAAACCACTAAGGTTAGTGGTGTGGGTGACCCTGAAGCTGCGACCCTTTGGATAAGGGATAGTGAGAGGACTGGTTCAGTGATGGGGTGTTCAGAGTCAGACAGAGTGCTTTTGGCGGCTTATCAGCTTCAAGGTAATGCCAATACTTGGTGGGAAGTCACTCAAGGAAGAGTGTTCCCCGAAGGCACGGCTCAAGCTTAAGATGCCTTTCGTGAAGCTTTCAATGGGAAGTGCTTCTTAGATAGTGCGAGAGAGTCAAAGATGGCAGAGTTCCAATAGTTTTGTCAGAATCAGATGTCAGTGGATTAGTATGAGGCCAAGTTCGTCGAGTTGGCCAAGTATGTGCCGAGGTTGGTAGAGGACCCTGTGGATAGGGCGAGACGTTTCAGAGATGGCTTGAAGCCAGAATTGAAAGCCCAGCTAGTGCTCTTGAACTTGAAAAGTTTTAATGAGATGTATGAGAGGGACTGGATGATAGAAAAGAGCATGATCGAGAGGGTGACCGCATTTGGCTCACAATTCGTGCCTAATAGAGACAATCGTCGGTTTGGAAAGGGACCGATGATGGGGAGAAGGAATTCCATCCCACCCAACAGAAAGAATTATGTGGGAAAGCCGACCACTCGAAACTAGGTCACGAGAAAACCATTGCATATGGTGGATTGTCATGGAAAGACAATTCAGTTTAACCCAGTAGTGGGTGGTAATTTTGAATTTGTGAGAAATCGAGGAGGACCTTCCATTCCTATGATTTTGTCACTCGAGGTGACTCGGTTGTTGGAAACTGGATGCCAAGGGTATTAGGTTGGTGGCAGATACACTGGTAGAAGGATCAAAGGTGGAGGATATTGTTGTGGTACAAGAGTACATGGATGTGTTTCTCGAGGAATTGCTGGGATTGCCCTAGAGGAGGAAATTGAGTTTGTGATTGAGTTGGCCCTTGGGACTGAACTGACTTCCAAGGCGCTTTACAGGATGGCCTTGTCGGAATAGAAAGAATTGAAAGTGCAAATGCAAGAGCTACTAGATAAAGGACAGTTCGTTGAGACTTGCGAAGTCCCGAGGATCATGAGAAATACCTGAGATCAGTATTGCAGACCTTGAGGAAGCATGAACTTTATGCTAAGTTAGCAAGTGCGAGTTTTGGCTATCTCGCGTGGCATTTTTAGGGCATGTAATTTCAGGTGAAGGGATCGCCGTTGACCCGACTAAGATCGAGGCGGTCATGAATTGGCCGAGACCTATGATGGTAACTGAGATTCGAAGTTTCTTGGCATTGGCGGGATATTACAAATGTTTCATGGAGAAGTTTCTTTGCGATAGCCATGCCATTGACGAGGTTGTTAAAGAAAGAGGAGAGGTTTAATTGGACGGACAAGTGCGAGCGTAGTTTCCAAGAACTCAAGAGTAAATTGACTACCGTACCTGTTCTAACAATACCGTTTGGTCCTAGTGGGTACGAGATCTATAGTGATGTGTTGTATAAAGGACTAGGCTGCATGTTAATGCAACATGGCAAGGTGGTTGCATACGTATCCCGACAGTTAAGGCTTCACGAGCTTAACTATCCGATGCATGATTTGGAATTAGCAGTGATCATCTTTGCCTCATGTTCAATGACAATGGATGGAACTTCTTAAGGATTATGACTGTGAAATTTTGTATCATCCGGGGAAAGCGAATAAAGTGGCAGATGCGCTCAGTCGAAAGTCGACAATTGGTCAGATGAGGGTACGAGAATGGATTCTCTTGGAGGGAGTCGAGGACTCAGATTTTTCAAAATTGAGGTTGGCTATCTTGCTAGTATAATGGCCACTCTCAAGGTGGAACCCGAGATGCAAAGTGAAAAAAAAAAAAGAAAAAGAAAAAAAGAAGGGGTGTCCGAGGATGGGACATTGAAGTTTTGACGGCGATTGTGCGTTCCGAAAGATGCAGAGCTTAAGGAAGCAGTCTTGTCAGAAGCTCATCATAGCTGAGATTCCTGAGTGGAAGTGGGAACACATTACCATGGATTTATGATGGGATTACCAAGGAGTCAGTAAAGTAATGACTCGATTTGGGTAGTAGTTGACAGATTGACGAAGTCAGCTTTCTTCGTTACAATAAGAAAAGATTTTACGTTGGATAGGTATGTAGAGTTGTACGTACATTAGATTGTGTGCATACATGGAGTTCCAATGACGATCACATCTGACCGTGATCCTAAGTTTGTGGCAACTTTCTGGAAAAGTTTGCAATCGGCCTTGGGGACGAAACTGTAGTATAGTACGGTGTACCATCTGTAGACGAACGATCAATTAGAAAGGATTTGAAGAAGTACTCGAAAGCCTTTAGTGCGATAAATGACATTTGGTTTGCACTAATTTTCATGTGGTTGAGGCGAATTCTTGGTTTGGTTATTAAATGGACTTTAAAGGAATATTGAAAGAAAATTCGATGGTTTGTGGAATTCGGATGGTGGTTCGATGGAAATTCAGTGAATCAGAATTCAAGTATCAATAAGTGACCTCGTGGAAACAAACTCATGGGTTGACAAGCTGGAGAAAGTTTTGCACTTTGAGGTACTCAGACGAGGTTAAAACCGTGAGGCTTGGTATGGGACAAGCCAAAGCGGATAATACCTCTATGAGATGGTGCATATTGCTAGTAATAGTGCAGTTCAAAGATGCCCATAACGATTGATCCGACGAGGGCGGGGAGTGGTCGCCGGGGCCAGAGTGCTTGAGCAAGAAGCGACTCTTGGCAGGCTTCTAGGATGTCTAAAGGGGCAGAAATGAACTAAACTACGCATTATGCAAAAAGGAGAGTGCTTGTGGGATGAGATTTTATCGGAACGGTATAGCCGTAATATGATCAAGTTTGTGGAATTTCAATTTATGGAACGAGGTGACAAAACTGGGAATCGCTGGTTCAAAATTCGGTTTTGCAGCTATTGAATGCAGTTCAAATTATCAGAGACAGACTTAAGACAGCTCAGAATTATCAGAAGAGTTACGCAGATAAACGTCGTAGACCGTTGGAGTTTAAGGTGGGTGATCATGTTCTTCCGAAAGTATCGCCGATGAGGGGTATTTCTAGATTTGGCAAGAAATTAAAGTTAAGTCCGAGGTACGTTGGATCCTTTAAAAGTTTGGAAAGGATCGGGGTTTTAACGTACGTCTTGTGTTACCACCGAAACTTGCTCAAGTACATGATGTTTTCCATGTGTCCATGTTGACAAAGTATGAACCGAACCCGACTCATGTTTTGAACTTTGAAGAACTGGACGTAGACGACAGGGTGTCGTATGTGGAGAGGCCGGTACGGATAGAGGACTGTAAAGAGCAAGTGTTTGGAAACAAGACTATCGCCTTGGTTAAGGTGATCTGGCAACATCACGGAACAGAGAGAGCTGCATGAGGAAAGTGAGAAAGTGATGAAGTATCAGCACCCCCATCTTTTGAGGATTTGCCAGTGGTTGCAAATTTCGAAGGCGAAATTTTTATAAGGGGGGAAGAATTGTGACGTTCTGAAATTCGAGCCCTTTGAGGGAGACTGAATGTTAATTTCGCCAGTGCATTGTTGGTTGACCTCACTCGGAACTGATCAGTCCTGAGATACTGACCTTGAGGGGAAAGGCTAATGAGGACAGAACTCGTGCGACTAAAGAACTTGACCTAGGAAAACGACTCGACCGTGAGACTTGCGTAAGGACGATCCTGTAGTCATGCAGGCCGATTTCAGGGATGACTAGAAGTCGATTCGCGGACAGAAATAATGGGACGACGGGTGATTCCGTCTACTGTTATCGAAACCGCGAATGGCCCTATGTCGATCCTTGATAATCGTGTACTTAGAAATAAGAATCAATCCTTCGCAATTTAATGTAGTCAAGGACGTCCATGTGTCGAGAAGTCTTGAACGTGAATTGGCACGAGTCGGTTACGTGTGAATCCTCGAAGCCGCCTGTCAGTCTGAGTAGTACCAAAATGGCATTCGGGCGAAATTGACAAGGCATGAGAATCCAAGATTGGACTTCGAATTTTCGGGAACGTCCGAGACGGACTTTTGGACGATGCTTCCTCGACAGTCGACAGTGTCGGTTGAGCCGAGTTTTTGAGAAAGGGGTTTTCGGACCAAGGAAACGAGCCTACGAGGATATGGGCCGAGTAAGAATAGTGTGGGCCTCACGCCCAAGGTGGGACGGCCATCGTGGAAAGCCGAGACAAGCAAGTGAGCCCGTTGGGCCAAACCAATCATTAACCCTCCCGAACCATTGTCTAACCTTGAGCCGATTCGAGCCCAAGAAATTCCCGAGCCCGTTCCTATTCATTTTCCGGCCCATTTCCAAAGCCCGCCCTTTCATTTTCAGCCCAAGGACATATTGGGAAATATGCAAGGTGGAAATGACCAAAATGCTTTTGGATATTTTGAAGAAAAGTCAAAAAGGAAGAGAGAGAAGATGAGGTCATTGTTTGGCAAGTGGGGCAAGCATTGATGGCTTTGATAAGCCTTATCCTTCAGCCTTCACTTCACTCTCTCTCTCATCTTCATCTTCCCCAAATCGCACACCCTTCTCTCCCATGGTTTTCCTTCCTTCCTTCTGTTTTTCAGTTTGACCTTTCACCGAAATCTGAGTTGTTCATTGCCTTCCGGTTGGAATCTCGGCTCGTGCCACCCGCCGTTGTGTTTAGAAGAGGAAAACCGTTTAGATAGCGTCGGCTGTTTCCGAACTGAGTCGCCGGCCGTCTTATACGGCCGCCGAAAGTCGCTGCTCGCCGGACCGTCACTGTTCCGCCTGCAGCAACTTTGTTCTGCCTTTTCACCTGCTTTCCTTCCTTTCCGGCCAAACCACCGCCCATACCAGCCACAAGTGGTTCCCCCTCGACCCCCAGGTGCCGTCGATCGCTGGCCCGCCGCTCGCCGGAGCTCCGGGCAGCCCGTTTTCCTCCGGTCAGCGACTTGCCTCCTGTGCAGTCAGTTTTTCAGAGTTGCAGTGGGGATTCCGAGTTGTTGCTGCTGTGTTGAGCCCGGGATCGCCTTGGATCGTCGTGAGTGAGGTCCCCGGGTGTCGGGTTCATCGCCGCTGCCGCATCCGTGTCGCCGGCCCACTTAACGGGTGAGTTTAGCTCCTAATCCCTATTTAGTGCCTAAACTTGCTTAGGGTTGGGGTAATTAGTGTTAATGCTGGTTTAGGAGGGTTAATTAAGTTGTATTAGCCCTAAGATAGGTGGTTAGATAGGTGATTAAGATTATATTAGCTTAATCTTGCTTAATTACGCTTGATTATGCTTATTTGTGGATTATGTGATAATTAAGCTTACTTAGCTTAATTGATTGATTAATTTGTGTTTAATCAATGTTTTGTTTAATTTCTGAATTTAATTTATTATTAATTGAATTTCGGAAATTACTGTTCACGGATTACTGTTCATGGCACTGTTCATCCGGAAGTGAAATTGTGCATAATTTCATGTGTCTTGATCATATGAAGTGAAATTGATGTGTCGTGGCATGAACATTCGCATGAATCGTGTGAATTTCACAAAAAGGGAAAAATGGTTTGTCCGAGGGACACCGGAAATGGACTGCCTTTATGAGAAAGAAAGTGATTTGTCCAAGGGACACTGGAAATGGACCGCTTTTATGAGGAAGGTGGGGAAAATAGTTTGTCCGAGGGATATCGGAAATGGACCGCTTTTGTGAGAAATGATTTGAGGTTTTATATGCAAGCATGTGTGCATTGGCTAATGCTTAAAGATAATAAGTGGATTGTGATGGAATGCTTGCGTGATCACTAAGTTGAACCCGATTTATCGGAGATTATGGAAAGGGAGGGCACGGAAGGGCACGGTTGTGCCTCTGCGGAGGAAGGGCGCCGTAGCGCCGTTGCGCCTCGGAGGGCACGGAAGGGCACGGTTGCGCCTCTACGGAGGAAGGGCGCCGTAGCGCCGTGGCGCCTCGGAGGGTATGGAAGGGCACGGTTGCGCCTCTGCGAAGGAAGGGCGCCGTAGCGCCATAGCGCCTCGGCCTGCACGGAAGGGCACGGTTGCGCCTCTGCGGAGGAAGGGCGCCGTAGCGCCGTAGCAATAGCACGGAAGGGCACGGTTGCGCCTCTGCGGAGGAAGGGCGCCGTAGCGCCGTTGCACCTCGGCCAAGTTGTAGCCCTGTGGGGCAGTAATAATCGAAACACGCGTGGATGCGAGAGTGCATGAGAAAACATGGCATCATTGGTTCCGATTATGCATGAAGTGATCATATCATTTATGGCACACACGCATGAATTGATAACGTGCAGGGGTAGCAATGGCCAGGTGAGATCGCTTGTGACGCGACTCGTATGTGATTGATGAACTACATCATCTAACGGCCATGTGCATTGCGTGTATTGTGCTGACTTATAACGTGCAGGGTATGGCATACCGGGTAAGGTTGCATGCGAACCGACTATTCGATTGTTGGTTGCATTGCTTGTATTGAATGAGATTTAACGTGCAGGGTATGGCATACCGGGTAAGGTTGCATGCGAACCGACCTCTGATTGTTGGTTGAACCTGTCTGTGGTTTGATTGCTGATTGCTGGGTGTTTGTGGTCGGGTTGAGTGAGGGGTGGTTCTGGAGAGATACCCCGAGTTGAGTTGGTGTACTAACCGGGGCTTAGGGGGAAGAACTCGCTGAGATTTTATCTCAACCCGTCGTGGTTAACATTTTTCAGGTCTTTAGAATGGTGCACCCGCTGTGGAGAATCCTGCCCCCCGTTTCTCCAGTGATCGACCTGACGGAGTCGAGTCCGATGGGTCCGAGTGACCATGGTGTTGAACCCGAGGGTTTATTCTGTAAGCTGGATTAGCTTAGTTTCTTTTTGGCCTGGCTTAGAGGATGGATCGGCCCCTTTTGTCGGGCTTGTAATTTGAAAGACGATCCTCCGTTGGTTAATCCAGTAAATTGTATAAATGAGTAGTCAAGGTTTCTGCTGTTCATCCCTCTATCCCTGATTGATTGCATGATTGTTTGTTGGACTGGGGATGGTTCGTCTTCCGCTTGCGCATAACGAAAGATTAAAACGAATGGTCGTCGACGAGTCCTGGGACGTCGCTTTCAATCGACCAAGAGAAGGGGTTGTCGCGTGCTCGGGGTTCGGGGCGTGACATCCCCGTCGGTTTTGGTATCAGAGCGAGGTTGAGACTTGGAGTGATAAGGTGCATGGGATTTTTGGGATAGTGAGATAGGGATGGCTTTTATATTATGTGCTTGTGATTGCTTTTGTGGCCTTGTGTGGCTTTGTATGGTGGCGGGTTGCTCATAGTCCAGAGTGATGAGCAATCCTGAGCAGAGAGAGCCCTTAGGTGTAGGGCAGCATCTCGTCAGACTGATGCTAGACGTAGCACGCAAGCAGATCCTAGGTTAGACGGGATCCTGTTGGCGCTAGAGAGACCTTGTTAGAACAGCAAGCCGAGTGCTTTTGCTGTGGTCCTTGTGGTTCCCCTAGTGAGAGGAGAGGTCTGTGAGAGACCGATACCTAGACTGGTAGAGCAGTTCCTGAGACTGAAGCCACCGAGGTCAGTGGTGTGGGCGACCCTGAAGTTGTGACCCTTTGGATAAGGGATAGTGAGAGAACTGTTTCAGTGCTGGGGTGTTCAGAGTCAGACAAAGTGGTTCTGGCGGTTTATTAGCTTCAAGGTAATGTCATTAATTGGTGGGAAGCCACTCAAGGAAGAGTGTTCCCTGAAGGCACGGTTCAGACATGGGGTGCCTTTCGTGAAGCGTTCAATGAGAAGTGCTTCTTGGACAGTGTGAGAGAGTCAAAGATGGCAGAGTTCCAACAGTTTTGTTAGAATCGGATGTCGGTGAATCAGTATGAGGCAAAGTTAGCTAAGTTGGCCAAGTATGTCGAGGTTGGTAAAGGACCGTGTGGATAGGGCGAGACGTTTTAGAAATGGCTTGAAGCTAGAATTGAAAGCCCAGCTAATGCCCTTGAACTTAAAGAGCTTTGATGAGATGTATGAAAGGGCCTAGATGATAGAGAAGAATATGATCAAGAGGGCGACCGCATCTGGCTCGCGGTTCGTGCCTAATAATAACAATCGTCGGTTCGAGAAGGGACCGATGATGGGGCGAAGGAATCCCATCCCACCAGACAGAAAGAATTATGTGGCAAAGCCGATCGCCCGAAACTAGGTCACGAGGAAGTCATTGCATACGGTAGATTGTCATGGAAAGACAATTCAGTTTAACCCAGTAGTGGGTGGTCGTTTTTGAGTGTGTGGGAAATCGAGGAGAATCCTCCGTTCTTCTGATTTCGTCACTTGAGGTGACTTGGTTGTGGGAATCTGGGTGTCAAGAGTATTTGGCATTGGTGGTAAATACGCTGGTAGAAGCATCAAATGTGGAGGATATTGCTATGGTACAAGAGTACATGGACGGGTTTCCCGAAGAATTGCCGGGATTGCATCTAGAGAGAGAAATTGAGTTTGTGATTGAGTTGGCCCCTGGAATTGAATTGATTTCCAAGGCGCCTTATATGATGGCCTTGTTAGAATTGAAAGAACTGAAGGTTCAGATGCACTAGGACAAGCGTCTCCTTGGGGAGTGCCGCTACTGTTTGTAATGAAAAAGGACAGTTCGTTGAGATTTTGCATTGATTATTGGCAGCTTAATCAAGTGACGAAGTATCCATTGCTAAAGATTGATGATTGTGTTCATTGACGATATTCTGGTATACTCGAAGAGTCCCAAGGATCATGAGAGACACCTGAGATCAATACTACAGACTTTGAGGGAACATGAGTTGTATGCTAAGTTAGCAAGTGTGAGTTTTGGCTATCTCACGTGGCATTTTTAGGGCATGTAATTTCAAGTGAAGGGATTGTCGTTGACCCAACTAAGATCGAGGCAGTCATGAATTGGCCGAGACCTATGACGATAACTGAGATTCGAAGTTTCTTGGCATTAGCGGGATGTTACAGATGTTTCATGGAGAAGTTTCTTTGCGATAGCCATGCCATTGACGAGGTTGTTAAAGAAAGATGAGAGGTTTGATTGGACGGACAAGTGTGAGCGTAGTTTCCAAGAGCTCAAGAGTAAGCCTGTCTTGACATTACTGTTTGGTCTTGGTAGGTACGAAATCTACAGTGACGCGTCGTATAAAGGATTAGGTTACGTGTTAATGCAACATAGCAAGATGCGGTGATCATCTTTGCCTCATGTTCAACGACGATAGATGGAACTTCTTAAGGACTATGATTGTGAAATTTGTATCATCTGGGGAAAGCAATCAAAGTGACAGATGCGCTCAGTCGAGAGTTGACAATTGCTCAGATGATGGTACGAGAGTGGGTTCTTTTGGAGGGAGTCAAGGACTCAGATTTTAAAACTTGAGATTGGCTATCTTGCTAGTCTAATGACCACTTTCAGGGTGGAACCCGAGATGCAAAGTAAAAAAAAAAAAAAAAGGGGTATCCGAGGATGGGACATTGAAGTTTCGAGGACGATTGTGCGTTCCAAAAGATGCAGAGCTTATAGAAGCGGTCTTGTCGGAAGCTCATCGTAGTTGAGATTCCCGAGTGGAAGTGGGAACACATTATGATGAATTTTGTGATGGGACTACCAAGGAGTCAGCAAGGCAATGACTTGATTTGGGTAGCAGTTGACAGATTGACGAAGTCAGCTTACTTCGTTGCGGTAAGAAAAGATTTTACGTTGGATAAGTATGCAGAATTGTACGTGCGTTAGATTGTACGCATTCATAGAGTTCCAGTGACGATCACATCTGACCGTAATTCTAAGTTTGTGGCAACTTTCTGAAAAAGTTTGCAGTCGGCCTTGGGGACGAAATTGTAGTATAGTACGGCGTACCATTCGTAGATGAACGATCAATCCGAAAGGATTTGAAGAAGTACTCGAAAGCCTTTAGTGCGATAAATGACATTTGGTTTGCACTAATTTTCATGTGGTTGAGGCGAATTCTTGGTTTGGTTATTAAATGGACGTAAAAGGAGTATTGAAAGGAGAATTGATGGTTTGTGGAATTCGGATAGCGGTTTGATGGAAATTCAGTGAATCGGATTTCAAGTGTCGATAAGATTTCCCCATGGAAACGAACTCATGGGTTGACGAACTAGAGAAAGTTTTATACTTTGAGGTGCTCGGACGAGGTTAAAATCGTGAGGCTTGGTATGGGACAAGCCAAAGTGGATAATACCTCTATGATATGGTGCGTGTCTAAAAGGGACTAGTGATGGTGCAGTTCGAAGAGGCCCATAACGATTGATCCGACGAGGGCGGGGAGTGGTCGCTGGGGCTAGAGTGCCTGAGCAAGGAGCGACTCCTGGCAGGCTTCTAGGATATCGAAAGGGGCAGAAATGAACTGAACTGCGCACTGTGCAAAAAGAGAGTGCTTGTGGGATAAGATTTTATCGAAATGGTATAGCCACAATGTGATCAAGTTTGTGGAACTCCAGTTTATAGAACGAGGTCAGAGAACTGGGAATCGCTGGTTCAAAATTTGGTTTCGCAGTTATTGAATGCAGTTCAAATTATCAGAGACAGACTAAAGACAGCTCAAAGTCGTCAGAAGAGTTATGCAGATAAGCGTCGTAAACCGTTGGAGTTTAAGGTGGGCAATCATGTGTTTCTGAAAGTATCACCGATGAGGGGTTCTTCTAGATTTGGCAAGAAAGGAAAGTTAAGTCCGAGGTACGTTGGACCCTTCGAAATTTTGGAAAGGATCGGGATTTTAGCGTACCGTCTTGCATTGCCACCGAAGCTTGCTCAAATACATGATGTCTTCCACGTGTCCATGTTGAGGAAGTATGAGCCAGACCCGACTCATGTTTTGAACTTTGAAGAATTGGACATAGATGATAGGGTGTCATACGTGGAGAGGCCAATACGAATAGAGGACCGTAAAGAGCAAGTACTTCGCACCAAGACTATCGCCTTAGTTAAGGTGATTTGGCAGCATCACGGAATAGAGGGAGCGACATGGGAAAGTGAGGAAGTAATGAAGTATCGGTATCCCCATCTTTTTGAGGAAGTGTAAACAGTTGCAAATTTCGAGGACGAAATTTCTATAAGGGGGGAAGAATTGTGACGTCCTGAAATTCAAAGCCCTTTCTAGAGAGAGTGGTCGCGAGTCCTCAGAACGGCTAGTCAATGGAGGTCATAACAAAATGGCATCGGGGAGAAA
>CM026412.1:7648534-7665875 GCA_014858505.1 Corymbia citriodora subsp. variegata
GCTTGTAATTTGAAAGACGATCCTCCGTTGGTTAATCCAGTAAATTGTATAAATGAGTAGTCAAGGTTTCTGCTGTTCATCCCTCTATCCCTGATTGATTGCATGATTGTTTGTTGGACTGGGGATGGTTCGTCTTCCGCTTGCGCATAACGAAAGATTAAAACGAATGGTCGTCGACGAGTCCTGGGACGTCGCTTTCAATCGACCAAGAGAAGGGGTTGTCGCGTGCTCGGGGTTCGGGGCGTGACATCCCAAAGAAGGATCCAAAGTCATGGATACCAAAAGCAAAAAAGGTTGCTGCAGGAAATTTTACTAAAGAAGAATGATTGCAAATCTACGCAAATCATTGAGCAATTAGAAAAATATCTCAAGTGATGATTGACGATGATCTTTTCTAAATCAATGGTATATTTTAAATATATACTTTGGGTAAGGAAATGAAATATTCCATCTTTGTCATCCTACCTTCCAAAATTATACACAAATCTTTATGATTCTGGATGATTTTATGACTCACATGTAATATATATTGCAAAAATTCTCTTGTCAAATATTGCGCATTTTTATTACTTGATTTGGCACATGATAAAAATTCTACTTAGTTTTTGCATATTGCATCAATATTATCTTTTTGAAATTTATGCTTAGGGAAATCCCTTTAATCTTGAAAGATATTGTTGTATTTTGGGATTCACTTGCTATAATCTTAGAAGATATTTTATATTAGGCAAGTTTGATCCGCAAATTGAAGGAAGGTATGTGCGTGGTATTTTCTATAATTTGCAAAGATTATTATCTATTTTACAAGGATTTGCAGGTGGCAAAATATATTTCCATATGAGGTTGGGAAAGCTTAATTCGAAATTATGGAAATTTTTTTAAGGCTCAAAAATTCTATTCATTGCACAAAATTTTTAGAAATTATTGAGCAGGCCACTAATGTGTCATATGTAAGGTTGAATAGCTTTGAATTGAAATTATGTTATCCAATTTATTTCACAAGAAAGGGCATTCTATATTACATGAAATATTATAACAATGCATTTATGCAGAAAGTTTGTTAAGTTTATGCAGATTAAATTTGAGGCGAGTTTGATTGATGAAAACAAACTTCTACCTCAAACTTTAAAAGCAAATGAATGTTGCGAATGTTGCTACTACAAAGGAAATAAAGGGATAACATTCTATTCAACGTGCACAAGCTGCAATAAGTATTATCGCAAATACTGTCATGAGGACAGGGGGAGAAAGTGAATATAAAAGAAATGGAGAATCGTGATCATTTCGAAAGGCAACAAATTGAGGGGGAGCATTGATTAATTATGGCAGATTTTATGAATTGATCTTGATCCTGATTACTATGGAAAGAAAAGGTAAATTGTGTTCTACATAATTTGGTAAGTATATCATCCATTTCTTTCCTTGGCAGATTTTTGTTGATATATATGAGCTATATTGAATATTTTTTATGTTCATATCAACATGATATCTTTAAAGTTTGTGTTTCATGCCTAATATATTTTTAAAGATATTATGTGAATTTATTCTCCACGTGACACCCTTTTTAATTATTATCGCCTTTTGATTATGACAAAAAGGGGGAGAAAATATGTATATGCATATGTGCTAATTGATTTATATTATTTAGTGAATAATATTGAGCTGCAATTATTCTTTTGCTCAATTTTGGAGATTACATTATGTGCTTATGATGCTTTGATTTATCAATATTTTTAAAAGCATAATTGCATATTCAGAGATTGTTTTGTCATCATCAAAAAGGGGGAGATTGTTAGGAAAATCCCTTGTGATATTTTGAAGATGACAAAATAAATCAAAGGCTACTAACGTATGCTTTTGAGTCTGGATGAAGCAGACGCAAGAACTTCAGTGTAGCAGATTTTGAGTCTGTCCGTACCAGACGCAAATTTGAGTCTGACCGTACCAGACGGAAAACTTAAGTAGACTCAAAACTTGAGTTTGTCAGACTTAGAATGAAACTATAGGATAAGATCACCAACGGTCAAGTATTTCACTTATTTTATTTATATTGATTCTGTTGTATCAAACTGATTGGCAGGATCAATCAACGGACAACTTCCAAAGAAGAATAGAACACTTATGGAAGCCCGGATTCTGATTGTATGGGCGAACAGAATCGAAGAGGATCCAATCTACCTCCAACGGTCAAAAAGACTTGCCTTATAAAGTCTGTCCAGGAAAGGGAAGACGAAACTCTCAAGGAAAGAGCCAACGGTCGAGTGTGGCTTGGAGAGTATATAAGGATAGGATGAGACCTAGGAGACTAGGGTGGATAAATATATTCCAAGGCTGATTCAATTCTTCACTAGTTGTCTGAAAAAGAGCGAAACCGAGTGATCCTAGTGAATTACCAAGAAGAGTGACTTTGTGAGACATATTATCACCAAGTGCTAACACTCAAGAGTGTGTAATCACTTTTGATCATATAGTGAAATCTAGCCTATTGGCTGATCGCCTGGAGAGTGGACGTAGGCTTGTCTAAGGCCGAACCACTATAAACTGTGTTTGCAATCTTCTCTACTCTCTCTATTTAATTTCAGTTTATAGATTGTAAAAAATTGTTATTGCTTGCGCTTAAAATTCCTCTACACTTATTCACCCCCCTCTAGGTGTTAATACTAGTCTACAACACCCACAATTGTTGAAAAGTTATTCAATAGTTCATCTAGTGTCAACAAATGTCATGTAGTCTTGCAATGACAATATTGCAGCTACAATGTATTAGGAATTTATACAGTCATCTGAGCAGAAGATGAATGGATGAAGAAAAGAGGGCAAGCTAGAGTAAATAGTCTAAAATTAAAACCAGAAGTTTAACTTCCTAGTGTGTGTTCTCAGATGGTTTCAGCAGATAACAAGTTACAAAACAATCAACAAGGAACAACTATAGAAAGGAAGAATGTGATTACTTTTTCAATATGACAAGTCACAAACAATCAGCAAGGAACAACTATAGAAAGGAAGAATGTGATTACTTTATTGATTTAATATCTCTGGAGATCTTTTCCTGTTTCACAAGAAAGTGTGAAATATTGAATGTCTTCTTGATATGGTTCATTCAGTTATGCTGACTTACCAAGTTCTGGCACATGATAGGAAGCAGAGTGAGAAGTCAAAGGCAATTGTACATATTTATGAATGTAGCTTAAAATTGCTCACCAATAAATTGTAACATCGTTGGATTAATATGTTTTATATGTGACTAAACTGCAGGGAAGTGTGAATGATCTCATGGAGGTATATTCAGAACTTGGAAAGAGTGATACCCTCTTAAAATAGTGTTTCTCTAGTATCGGGAAAAGAGAAACCTGGATGCGTCTGATGCTAGGGCATAGTCCATGCCCCAATGATTTGGGGCCTCCAAATCTGGTTGTCTTCCAACTGAGAACATAAGGTAAAAGAAAGAGAAAGATGAAGAGATTCAGCAGTTGAAGGAGTCTAGTTGTCTTCCAACTGAGAACTTAAGGTCAGAGTATAAGAAAGATGAAGAGATTCACAAGTTGAAGGAAATACTGAAAGCAACAAAAGAGCAACTGCAAAAGACAAATGGAGATGCACAAGAGTTACAAGCTCTAAAAGATGTCTACTATTATTATACAAAATTGTCATCATGCGGTGGACTTGAAGTGGTCTCATAAGATCTAGACGAGGTACGTATGTCATGAGCCATGAGGTGTGACTAATTTCATTAAATGTTAAAATAGTGAAAGGTGTTTTATTTATTAAATACTGAGTGACCTGGATATTGGATACTAAGTTTGTTTCAAAGGGAATATAGGTGGATAGACATGAAACATGAGTTTGGTATCGGGATCGCTTTGATGGAGATTCAAAGTGGTAAACAAATCAGCATGGTGTAACCATGTTTTTCTCTTTTTGTTGTGAGTAAATCATGTTTTGGGTTTACTTTTTGCATTATGCCTTATCCTTTTTGTTCATTTGGAAGTATATAAGTGATTGCCCTTGTTAGTCACTGTCGGGTGTTGCTCTTTCTTTTGAGGTTTCCAGATAGTCACTGTTGAGCTTGGAGTGTGGTAGTATCTTTTATATAGAAGAGAAGTTGAACTGTTGCCCGTTTTGGCACTCGAGAGTGGTTGAGGGACAAGTCAAGTGCTTTGAAATGGTCTCTGTTGATGTATGGGTTTATTAGATTACCTAATATTGTATGCTGTTTATTGTACACTACTCTATTTTTGGCCTGCAATGCAATTCTTCTTCTTCTTGCTTTTAAGGTTAGACTTCCACCTTCATAATCGAACTTCTCAAGTTTACTGGGTTACAGCAATGATTGTGATTTGTGAACTCTGCCTTTGGGCTTACGGCCATCCAGTATTGGTTGAAGTGTTTATTAGATGCTTTGGCGACTCACAACTATGTTTTTTCCAATGAAGTGAATGGAGCTCCTCTGTTCACATCCCTACAATTTTTTCAAGTGATGGAAAATGTCTGATCGCATCTTGCTCATTCTATTTTAAGAAATAAGCTTTTAGTGCAATTACACAATGTCTTCTCTACGTTTTAATATCCTTTTCAGATTAGTTATGAGCTCCTCTGTTCATTCATTTTATTACTTTCTGTGTTTTAAGCTTCCTTTAAATCCTTTTCCAGTACAAATTATTGAAGGTTAATTGTGGGATGTTTATGTGACCAGTAACATAATGTCTTGTGCTGGTTTTGTGCCCATCATGCTTAATCCTCTTTCCTGCACTCATTTGATTTGTAGGATGATGTACCATCATAACACAATAGAAATCACCAAACATCATTTTGCTCTCTCCATCGTGAAGTCATGAGCCATGCTCGAAGAGACAAGGCTAGTGTTATCCTCAAAAGGTACATCGATCATTGTAGAGCCTGCATTCTAACTATTTGTTTTTGTCATAAATGTCTTAGGTCCAGCAAAGAAGAACAAAACAGCTACCGGTGCTTGTTGTTGGAGAAAGCTTATTGGAAGAGCTAACTATAATTCCCGCATCTTCAAGATACGATGAGGCTAGAAGATTTTATAGCAACGATAGGACCTCTCTCATGTGCAGTCGAACCTTATGTTAGTGATCTATGGCTGTATGTTCGAGTTGTAGCTAAAATTGCTTCAAAATGCAAAAAAAGACAGCACAGCAACATAGTGTTTTTATTGCAGTGATTCTGTCTCGAACATAGGGTATCCCTCTCTCCCTCTCTGAACCTATCTTGTTTATTTATCCCTTTCTTGCATTGGTACTGTTTGCTGAGCAATCTAGAGAGTCTAATAAATTAAGGATGCCGGCGAAAAATTGACCGTCATCCTTCAGTACATCTTGACAATTTCTTCGAAGCAAGCAAAAAAGGTGAAAGTCCATCCATGAAGAAAATTTGCCATTTTGTTGTGATTTGTGCTACGTGATCAGATGGATGGTTCAGGGGTTTTTTTAACCTTTATAAGATTATGAATCAATTTGATTCATTTAAGTTTTCTTTGCAGCGTTTGCCATCACTATATGGTAAAAGAAAGATTTTCAAAGAGGCGTAGCCGTTGGGTGATGGCTTATTTTTTAGTAGTCTTAACAAGTTGAGCCTCATAAACTCTTGAGCACGTCAACTTCTTTTGATTTTGATTTTGTTGTATTTCCAAATCTTGCTACTCTGATTACTTAATCTCTAGTTAAGGCGAAGCAGTATACAACCAATCGTATGTGATGTTTTCATGAAATCTAAGAACTTTTCTTCTTGATTTGTAAGATTTAAAAGGGAAGATAATGAGTGAAATAGAAGTTGAAAGAAGGGTCTGAAAGCTGGATGAGGCAGCATCTTTAACGTTGCGAGGTTTTTGTCAAGATCCTATGAAAATTTGCAATGTGCATTTTCAACGAAAGTAACAGAAATTTCTTAATTTCTCTCAACTTGAATTTTAGAGAGAGAGAGAGAATTTTAGAGGGAGGGAGGGAGGAGATCTTCTTTCCTTCTTAGTTCATTTTACTGGTAAGCAATTGCTGTTGTTCAGGCATTCCTGGTCTTGAATAACAAGACTCGGTGCTCCGCGAGCATTCGGTGTTAATGGTACCCTTCTGTTTGCATTATGATCTCCAATTGCAATCATCATCAATCGTGTTATCCACTCTTTCTTAGCTAGAGTTCTGATTTGCTTCATATATCATAAGACTACACTTAGGAAACAGAGAAGAAAACCTGTCTTTCACGGGCAGTTACATTTCTTGCTTTGCACCTCCTTTGCGAGGCTTGCATATGTCTGTGATACTCCTATGTTCTTGTCTTTTGGTAGTCACTGATGTAGAATTTGGCGAGCTCTTTTGATAGATTCTCTCTCTTTCACACACACAAGGGCGGCCCACTAATAGATAAAAGGCTAAGCATGAAAGCAGAAAATGAGACAAAATTCAAAAGTGTTGCAAAATGTGAAGGTTCTGGGACGACCATTCCCTTCGTAGCGTTATTATATAGTCCATAACAGGAGTTGCGCTTTACCTTAGCATGACTTGAGTTGTAACATGTCTAATACTTTGCTCTTAAATGTCACCAATTTCTTCGATGCTTTTGCAATCAGGCTATGCATGGTAGTGTCTATGAATTGATTATTCTTCTTGCAACAACAAAGTCCACTTCTTTTTTATATACGGATGCTTTTCCTTTTGCTTTGCATTGTCCATGTTATAGCGAAGAAGCTCCTAATAAAATTATGGTATAACAATGATACTCGACATATGTTTCTTCTGTTCCATTCATCTGTTGCTTCTATTGCATTTAGTAGAACCTTCAATTGCCAAATCAAAGAATGGTGACTAGAAGATTAAGGGTGCCAATGTTTAGATCAAGTGGTGTAACTATTAATGAGGTTGACTCGGCGCTTAACTGCTCTTATTGTCTTCGATCATTGATTCTCATGGATAAGACAAGGAAAAATGTAGGAATCGGTTTTATGGTTATGGTAAGTTGTGGTTTGATCAGAAGACACCGGATCAAGTGAGGGACATGATAGCTGTCTTCCTTGAAAGAAATTAAGCATTGTACGAATCAAGCCAATCGAGTGCAACAAGGTTGACGCGAGCTAACTTCTAGCTGAAATCAAGGCTCAAAGGGCAAAATATAGACATTAAAAGGAGTTCGCACAAGTGAAGAAAGAATATATGACATTAATTGTCAGTTGTTCTATGCAGTTGTTGTGTCATTGTGCTGGTTGTGTCTAATGTGAGAGTTGGTGGGAAGTTTTAAAGCCTTCCATAGTTCATTGAGATGAGTGTCTAGATTTGTGTCAAGTTAAACTACTGAAAATTCCACTTCTCTCATCTTCAGTACCTGTTCCTGCTTCATGCTTCAGAGTTGCTTTACTACTAAAAACTAGATATTCTGAGGGAAACTTGTTGGCTGTTTGGCAATCTGACAGAAAGCTTCCATCGTTCTTATTGGAGAACTTCTAATTCCTTCTCATTCTGTAATGAAAAATCTAGTGAACTTAACAGCTTTGACCTCATGTGTAGTCTAATGGTAAGATATATCCATGAATTGCTTGTTGGAAACATTCCACCATAAACGGTGATTAAAAATTTGACCCTGAATGATTGGCGCAGGAGGAGTAAAATGAAGTCTCGTTGTTTTCTTTTCCTCAGCCCAACAGTTTATCAGAGGTTTAAATACTTGTGTACTTCTACACTAAAGAAACTTACATACGTGATTTTCAATAACACTTCCACATCTTTGCATATTTGCAGACCTGTGGGAAATACTCGTTCTTGTGCTGAATACATTAGTTTTTTTTTCAGCTCTTAGTGAAATCATCGAACGGGCGCATATGTACAGCTTGAGATTCTGCTTTGCTTTTGTGGGGTCACTTGGCTCGGATTCGTGGCCGTCGGTTTCATGTGTCACTTCGGGCATGTGTCACACGCAGGCCCTCATCCACATCAGAAAGCAATTTCCGTCATGTTATGCCATTTTGTAGGTCCAATTTAGTGTATCAAGCCACGTATGCAAACCACCTTTAGGCTTTTTAGGTAGGTCCACGATATTGTTTTACCAGCCTTGTGGATCGAAATGCTGTAGTCTCGGGTGATTGATTCGGATATAAAAGCACTCCTACTTGAATATTAAGACTTCTAGAAGTCCGTGATATGTATAGAGCATTTCATGAATCAGATAAGATGATCATTCAAATCACAAAAATTCATCCCAATATGATTTTTTTCACACCGCATGATATAAATGACTGAATGCAACCAAAAACTGATATGAATATTTCAAGTTCAGCATGCTCAAAGCATTCTAATTATAAATTAGACATACAAAAATCACTGGAAATTTGAGAGCAACCCTTTTTCTCAAGGCCAATTTCTCTCAACACAGACATGAATTCCGTCCAATTAAAAAAAACCACAGCAACTGCCATTGCAATAACCAAAAGCAAATCGTCGTGGAAGAACTAGATATACACGGACCTGAGTAGTGGCGTCCTGAGTAGACTGAAGAAGTAACGCGATGTCGTGCCTCATCTACTTCACCACCACCTGTCTCTTCTTCCTCAGCAGCTTTAATCCTCGCCACGTCATCTTCGCTGCCGTTTAGCTGTTCATTACCCAAAACAACGTAACAAAAAACTCTCCATGAGTATAACCACAAAACCGCTCACCTCTTATTTGCTATTACCAGAACATTGAAAAGAAAAGCCCCAAAGTAAACCATTTCCATGTGGGGATTTCATGTTGCGTACCTCGTGAATAATCTTCTTCCTCTTATCTCCTCCTGCTTAGCCATGAAAATGGACAGCACTGGCATCAAGATCGCCTCGTTGCTGCTGAGCCTGTTGCAGGGGCTGCTGCTTGCTCGCCAGTATCGTGGTCTTCTTCTTCTTCTGCTTGCTCACCAGAATCGTGGTCTTCTTCTTCTCCTGCTTCTAGAATTAAAAATGGAATCGCCAACTCTGAAAAACCAAGTATTTAAGCTTCAGTACAGTCCCCACTGACAAACCAAGTATATTCCACCATCTTGCTGTCAGGAGGAGTACTAATAAACCAAGTATTTAAACTTCAGTATGGTCCAACTGAATGCAACCAAACCAAGTGTTCAAACTTCAGGCATACGGCTAGTCTACTGACAGGAAGTTACCTCAACTAAGACCACGACTTCATACATACAGTCAATTGTAGCCAGGGTCAAGTCATACTTCCTCGTACGTACATTCGTCCTAGTGGGCTGCCCTCTGCAAGCATCAATCGGTCTGTTAATGCAGTTGGCACACTTTCTTCCTCCTGCAAAAATCGGAGACATTAGCAAACCCATGGAATTGTATATCACCATTTTCACAGCCTCACCAGAGGAAGGACACCTAATTACCACATGTTGGCCCTACTCAAATTCGATTTGACAAAGAACTGACTAGACCAATTTCAAGACTCATGAACAAACACATTTTATCCAGGTTTTTGTTTCATTGCCTGAAGGGCTCCAAGCAACAAATTTGGCAACATGAAAGAAGAAAAACAAATACCATCTTCCCTAAGTCAACCATTTAATGCTGATGATTGTAACACTGAAAACATGCTTTTTTCACCCATAGCACGAATGGTCCTCTACAAGCAGCAGACTCGGCACCTCAGACCAGCTTGTCCTTGAAAAGTGGCACTCCAAAAATAAATAGCACTTTGGATCATCAAATAAAGTATGTACGCTAGTTCAAGCGCTAAGTTTAAAATATCCCAAAGAATTAAATAAATCGTAAATTCATTGGATATTCCGGAGATTCTAAGTGAACAAATAGCACTTTAAGTGAAGACGACACATTTATTTCGATTTCATAGGCCAAAAGATGTATTCATAATAATTTGAAATTGAATTCTCAGGAAATTTCCAAGGGCTGTATACATGATAATCAAGCCAAATCCCTACATTTTTTTAGCATGTTTCCAAAGCAGAGAATCACGAAATTGAGCATTAAATATAGTTGCTCCCACCTTAATTAACCTAATCTTTCTATTTGCTAAGACTAGTAAGATCGCAAGAACTTCCTGTGTTCGTGCATATACTCATTGACATCATTCCCAAACTACAGACCTATTCAATCCACAAGATAAAACACCTCAAATGAGTTCACATATCTCCATCAGAACAAAAGCAAAGTACAAGCAAGGGTACTAAGCTCGACGTAGTGGCTTATAACACCATCGTTCACGGGCTCGGACGAAGAGGACTCGACATCACCTCTTGCGCGAGGACTCCACTTTGTCGCCCTTGAAGGAAGAGGAAAATTGGGGACTCGACGAAGAAGAGGGGAGACACTCGAACGAAGCACAGCAGGATCGACAAATAAGCAGCGGACTTGACGAACAAGAAGTACACTATGGACGAGAAAGTCCGACGAAAAGGTGAGAAGAACTTGAGAAGAGAACTCCACGAATAAGGAGAAGTGAAGAAATCTGTAGAAGGAAGCTCAATTAGGGCTTGGAAATTTGGGGCAAACCTTAAACGACAGACAGTTTTGCTCATAGGCCTTTTTCTTTTAAACTCTAGGCCACGTAGGAGAGTGAAATGAATAAAAACTGTGTCATCAGTATTTTTCATCAGCCAAATTATAAAAAAGGGATTTGATTGCACTCAATTGATAAATTATAGGACTTATGCCTTTAATGCTCTATCCTCACTATAAATATTGCAAATCACGGAATTCATCTTCATAATGATTGATATTAAGTAAGAAATAAACAAGAAAGTGAAGTATATATAGTAGAGAAAATGCAAAGTAAAGCCATTCGAGAAAACATTTTTAATAATAGGCTCTAAGCAATTCCTACGATATGAAGCTTTTCCAAATATTTGTGATAAAAACTGAACTACTCTTAATGCAACCGTGTATCTTTCTCATATACAGAAAAATGAAAAAAGAAAAAAAGAAAAAAAAAAGAGAGAGAGACAAAGCATCACATACGTCTACTGGCTTTTAATTCATGTTTGTAAGATAGTTTTTTGATTTTCCACAATTATTATAAGTCTGCCTAAAGTTGTATTCATGTTTGTGGATGGCTTTTCTGACTCACCTTATAACGCTTGAAATGTTGGACGGAGCCATAAAATCCTCGCTTAGCCCCACATAATTTCGGGCAACGGCTGATCATCAAGAGGCAATCATATGACAATTGGGCAGTCGATATGTCCAAAAACTCCAACTTACGGCAGCTTTGTATGTGCAAGATCTTGAGATGCTTTAAGTCTGACAAACCACCAAGACCACGCACACCAAGACAACGAAGTTCCAACCTTTCCAACGATTCTGACGTATCAACAATTTGAATACTGAGTATATTAGGGCAACGATATAGGAAGAGATAGCACAACTTATTGAAGACTCCCGATGCAAGGAATAGTGTAGATTCATCAGAAGATTCCCGAGGCATGTCATCGTACACGAACCTTATGAAGGACTCGCATTCTTGGATATCCAAATGTCCAACGATTCCAACTTTCCAGCGATGTGGATCTCATATAGTTTTGGGCAACGCCTCACATAGAACCCTACTAGCTTCCTCATGCTGGATAGCGTGAATCTATTGAGGGGTCCACATTCAGTAAGAAAAAGATACTTTAAATTAGGAAGCTGATGCTCGTCAAGTTGAATAGCTTGCATTTGAGAGCCAATGAGCCATAAATATGACAAATTCTTTAAGTCGGAGGAAAGTGATGCAATTGAATTGAAATTCCCAAGGGTTCGATCTAATAGAGAAGAGGGAACCTGGGTGGAGAGTTGCAAGTCCGATCCAGATAAATGGAGTTGGTTAAGCCGAGGAAGGAGAGCCAACTCAGTGGGAGCAGGGACACGGAGAAGACACAATCTCAACCGTTCCAGATTGGATAATTTGCCGATCCACCTTAAGTCACTAGTATGAATTCTATCTTCTGAAGCCATCATTTAGATCCAACTCAACCAACTTAGTCAAGTTTGAGAGGTTCGGGACAACTTGCATTGATTTAGATGACACTGCCAAATGGGTTAAACTTATTGGGAGTGCCGGCAACTCTTGAATTTCGTCACACCGTTTTAACACCAGTTTTTGCAGCTGAGGAAGCAAGCCAATTTCAGAAGGAAGTTGACCTTTCAAATTTCCTTCAACCTGAAGCACTTCCAATTTCTTAAGCTTTCCGATAGCATTTGGTAACTCCACTGGACCTCCAATTGAAAATTGCAACTCCCGTAATGATTCCAACTTAAATATGGAATTCGGTAGTCCCATTATATTACTATGGCTCTCTAAACAGAAGTGCTCTAGCTTCCGTAGGTCCTCAATTCCTTTAGGCAAACCTTCAAGATCAAAGCAATGATCAAACTTTAACTCTATCAGATGTTGTAACTGCCCAATAGAGCCGTCAATCTTCCTTAATTTGGGGCAATGGAAAAAAGTCAGCCTCTCTAAAATTGAGCATCCTGATAAGTCTGGTATTCTTGTAATGTCATTACAATAACGAACACAAAGAACTTTCAATTTGCTTGCCTCCTGTAAAGTGAATGCATTATCTAATGAAAGAGTAGTTCAAATGTTGTTTTCAAGGACAAAGAATAGAAATAAGCAAATGACACACCTTTATTAAGTTCCGTAATTTCTTATCGTCCATATCGGCAATGGATGAAAGGTTAACGACAACTACATTCTTTAAGCACATATTGGTCAGCTCACACTTCAAAGCCGAACGATACCAATCAATCCAACATAATTTGGGAAAACAATCCTTTAGGTTGCCGACAAAGGTTCCTCCAATTAACCCAAGGAACCTCAACTTTTCAAACCTTCTAATCTCTTCGCTTTTGATATGTACATTTGCATGACATAGCTCCATTGCTTCAACGTTCCTCACCTGCAAATGAGAGCAAGAAACGAGTAGCATTCAGTATTCTTATATTGAGGAAAAGTATTAAAACCAAAAAGAAAAAATAGAATCCATCAATTCTCTCATGAAGTGTTCCACCTTCCCTATCTTTATTGTATCGAGGATGTCCTCCTCTGTCCATAACCTGCTCCGCTCTTCAGGATTGGGTTTTTCTTGACGAACAATTTCTCTTCCGAGATCTCTGAGTTGATCATGCATCCAAAATTTATTGCCCTCTACAATCTTTATCAAGGACATCCTTTTGAGGACCTCAATTTCACTAAATGGGAAAAGTCCCCGATCATTCCACATATAAATTGCATTTGTCTTTTCCTTACCAATGAGAAAGCATGCGATATCCAAAAAAAATTGTTGTTGCTCAAAAGTCAATGCCTCATAGCTAATCTTCAACTTTCCGTAAACACCGTCTAGAAGTGTTTTGCTTAACTTGCCCAATGTTTCTTTCCATATTTCTTTTGTTTCATCGCGCAGCAATGAACCAATTACTTCAATAGTCAAAGGAAGTCTTCCGGTAGCAAATACAATTTTCTTTGAAATACCATAGTCATCATCTGGAGGAGAGTCACTATTAAATGCATGTCTATTGAAGAGCTGAAAAGCATGATCACTACTCATCAACTCCATTTCATATTTTAAAATTTCGTACTTTGGTCCAGTGATTTGCAAAACATTGTTGTTTCTAGTAGTAATCAGTACTCTAGATCCCGAACACAAAGCACCTTTTCCAACTAATTTCTCCACTTGTTCACTTTTATCAACATCATCCAGTACGATGAAGACCTTCTTATTGCGAAGTATTGCTTCGATCCTCTTCATTAAATGGTCAGTTGCATCAATGCTTCCTATTCCTACGGCATTTCCTATTTCAGATAAAAACTTCCTTTGCAATTCAACCAAGCCATCCTTTCTTGACTTTTCTCGAACATCTTCAAGAAAGTAGCAAGACTTTCCAAAGTGGGTAGAAAGTTCATTGAACACGACCTTGGCAAGAGTCGTTTTACCAATACCCCCCATGCCATGAATTTGAATGAGCCGCCCACCTCCAGAGTCTATGTCTAACAAATTTTTTACTGCTATCACTCGATCATCAATTCCAATTAAATGTTCAGTCACGGACTTGTCCTTGATCATCAGCTTATTCACAACCTCCCCAACGACCAACTTGATTAGTTTGCCTTGGCTGTCATGAAGGGAAAACCATTTTAATCAGGGGGAAATTGCGAAAAAAAGAAAGAAAAACAATATGATTATTAAATTTTATTCGTGATACAATTCCATCAGATTTCGACGGAATCCCTTTTTTTTTTTTTTTTTTTGTTTCCTAGGAGATGATGTTTACTCAATTGCTTCTGCTTAACTGTACAATAATTCGATAACTAACAGGACATCAACAATCAAGACGTGTTTTCTCAAATTTCGTATTGATTGTAAGCTTTTCTAGGTTATCGCTTTTGATATCCTAACATTTGTCATTTGATTTGTTGTGCAAACCTTATGTGTATTTGATCCTGTAAAGTTCCAAAATAATACCAAGCATGCATAACACAAACATTTTGACGAGATAGATGGAATCGACCTCGAAGGATTTTGGATTTCATTTTTCTAGCTAATTCTATGTAACCATCAAAAAAATCAATCGACATCACTTTCAAATGCACTTTTCATGCACATTGCTAGGTGCAAGGTAAATGCACAACTATTTATGCATCATGAAGTAGCATTTTATCAGTTATATTCAGAGGACAACCTTAGGAGTGGGACATTGTAAAATCAGAGGAGAAATGTCTGATGTGTTAATTGAAAGATCAAATTATTAGATAGGAACATGCATGGTAATCAATTATTCCACTTTGTCACCCATCATATAAAATGTTTTTTTTCCAGCAATTTCACATTTTTTTTACACATTTAGTATTATTAGTGGAAGTCCCACCTCAGTTGTGGTGATATATCTATGTTTTTAAGTTGAGTAGTAGTTCTAGGAGCATTAGAATTTTACTAAGAGTTGCTTACCGAATGACAGAGGTGAAAAGGGAAACAAAATTTATATAGACCATCAAAAAAAGGAAAAATATAGTGTTCGTATCGATTTTTTATTGCTTCATTAAAAATAGACATATGATAGTGCCTGTAGTGAAATCAAGAACACTAACAATTTTAGTAGCTCTAGCATGATTTTTATGTCTTTGAATTCTCTCCTCCTACCGGCATCAAAGATGTTGCTTCTATCTATGAATTATTTAATTAGCTTTTGCAAACAGGAAAAAAAATATTAGGGAAAAATAAAGATCTTAGAATGCAGCAAGCTCACCCATCGTATTTCTTGACTTCCCATCCCTTTATTGCACCAACGTTCTCCAAAGCTTTTCTCCAGGAATTTAATTGTTCAATGCTCAACTTTTTCTCGCGCTTCAGCTTGAGAATGGCATCGTGATACAACGGGGTTTTCAACTTAACATCCTCAGGTTTCGCATCGAAGAAAATAGGTAGGATCTCTTTATTCCCATTCGACTTAGAGGTATTCTCCACAATCTGCGCAAGCTCGCGGAGACACCATTGGCTCGAAGCATAGTTTTGTGAGAAGATGGGGATGTAGATCCTAGAGCTGTCGATCGCTCTCTGGAGCGCCCCATCGATTCTTTCCCCAACACGGAGCTCTTCATCATCTCGAAAGACGCAAATGCCAGCATCGGTCAAGCTATGGTAGAGGCAATCGGTAAATCCAGTACGAGTGTCAGGTCCTCTGAAGCTCAGGAACACTTGATACTCGCTTCCTGATGATGTTCCTGCCTCTGAGCTCCCCATTTTAACTTTAGCTTTAGTAGCTCTCTCCAGGTCTTTGTCCTTGGTTAACTGAAGGTTTCAACCACGAACATATCGCGTGAATATCATTAGTGAGATTATCGACATATAAATTCAGTTACTAAATAACAATAAACAAAAAACAAGCATTTAGATAATCGCATTATATTCAAACCCTCAATGATCCATATCCTTTGTAAGTCAGCGCTCTGAAACGCTTATACAACACTGCTTTTGCCTCTCCACTCATGAAATTCTATTACGACTTTTTGCAAAAAACAAAAGGTTGAGAGATTAGTTGATGGATGCGTTATATGCATTTTCTAAGCAAAGAATATACCCTTTTCAATTTTGCCAATATTAGAAAAAATATTAAATTTATTTTGAAAAGATTGTGAAACATTATATGTGAATCTAGGAAATTGGAAAGGACCAACAATCAACAAACTCGCTCCACGAGACTTAAGGACACCAAAAACTCAAAATGTAAAAAATAAAAGTCAATTCAAACATATACAAATAAACATGTACAATAATTAGTATTATGAAATCAAATACTAAATCACGGCTTCTTCTGAAAAACTTAAATTTTTGAAACGGTTTGAGATAAACCCGCGATCTTTTTCATAAATCCACTTGTCCGTCTACTCTAGTTAAGAAGCTGATCAAGGAGACTTTTAGTCCAATTACACGGGAAGGAACGCAACAACATAAAAAATGGGTATTTCAGTCCCGACGACCAGATCCGGCCTCGATTGTGGACAACGCACTCATTCTGAACTCTTCCAGAATAAGTTGAAGAGAAACGTACCGTGCTCGAGGTCGCTGCCGGGAAAGGGCTTCGTGAAGATGAACATCGTTGGCTCCTGGTACTAGCTAGCCGATTCGTTGGAGGGGTCGGTTGCCGAAGTCGCTCTGAACGACGAGGGGACGTTGATCGCTGGGTTTGCGGAGAAGGTCGTCGCCTCATCCTGCTCTGCACACGGGAAACCCCTAGCCACCAAGCTGTTTGTCGAGTGAGGAAACGGAGCTTGAAGACTTTTGAAGTCTTCCAAGCGATCTGAGCGTGGCTTCCAGCTTTATGTACGGTGCATGGGCCCTCCAGCCCGGTGATTGGGTCGACGTGGGCCCCACTGCCTGGAGCATTGGCATGCTTCGTAGGGTAGGGACTCATGCATGAGCAGATTTCCTTTTATATTTTAAAATGTAATAATGTGAAAGGGAGAAAGTGGCAATTTTCAATATCTTTTAATGTATTAATAAATAGTACATAAGCTTATTTATATTTTTATTAAATAATTATTAAATATAATAGGATAAATATAATATTAATATAATCGATCAAGGATATGCACTATTAAATGAGATATATGTATAATCAAATAAATATCTTAATATTGCTAAGAGGATTTAACAAGCCAGGTGGGTGTTCACCTCCTTCTTCCTTATGCATGGCCTCTATGTGGCCGTCAAGATTGCCACCCTTCATCCGCATATTCACGCCGGTCATGGCAATCCGCCAGTCATTGACGTCGAGTCTCAAGGGAGAGGGAGGGGGAGGGACGAGACGTCTCCATCTCCATCACGGGGCATTCACTGCCGGGGGACCACCGTAACGGCGAGGGGTGCGAAGCAA
>CM026412.1:7665975-7699142 GCA_014858505.1 Corymbia citriodora subsp. variegata
TGTTTTTGTTTTTGTTTTTGTTTTTCTTTTCTTTCCTTTCTCCCCCTTCTTATCCGCACGTTTCTCTCTCCTCTCCCTTTTCTCTCTCTTCCCCTTCACGCTTCTTCTCCCCGTCAACAACCCCCACTTGCCCATCTTTTCCCCTATTTTCCTCTCTTATCTTTGACTAGTCTTCTCTTATCTCTTCCTTTTGCCCCACTTGGCTGACACACCCATGTACTTCTCTCTCTCTCTCTCTCTCCTGCACGTTCGACGCTCCTCCCCCCCCCCAGCAGCTGCAGCTTCTTCTTCCTCTCGTTTTCTTCTCTTCCAGCCGATGCTTGGCTTGCTGTTGCTGTTTTTCTTTTGCTGCCGCCCCTACTGGCGACCACCATCCATCTCTGTCGCAGCACCGCCGCCTCGCCGGCACGTCGGACCGCCGGTGGGTCGCCGTTTGGAGCCCGAGCCAGCTGTTTTCTTCCTCTGCAAACCCTTCCTTCTGCTGTTGTTGCTGCTGCATTTTTCTTCTGGTTTGCCTCTGTCCTCACCGTCCAGCCACCGTAGCAGCTTCAGCTGGGTGCTGAACCACCGTGGGACGCCGGAGTTGTCGCCGCGTGGACAGCCGCCCTCGACCGAGACCCGGTCCCGGGCCGCCTCGTCCCGACACGCCGGAAGTTCCCGGGCGTTCCCCTCGCCGCCGCCGTCGCGCTCGTGTCGTCGGAATCGCTAAACTGTGAGTCGATTTCCTAATCCTTATTTAGGGGCTAATCTTGCTTAGGAGTGGTTTAATTAGTTTAATTATCGATTAGTGTTTTGGACGATGATTGTTAGTGTTTTAATATTATTGATTAAGCTTGCTTAGTGTTGATCATGGTTAGTATTAATAAATATTATTATTATTATTTTTGGAATAATAATAATTATTTATTATTTTCGGAATTATTAATTAAATGAATTTATAATTTCGAATTATTAATAGTAATATTGTTATTACTATTCATTGCTGAAAATTAATTATTTTTGGAGAAAATAATTAATTGTGATTATTTATTGGAAATGGTTTTAATTGAGTAATTTTGGGGGAAAATTACTATGGTCTATTTTTCCAAAATCAATAGTATTTATATACTATATTATTAAAGGACATTGGTTTATTGAAGAAGGGTTTTACTAAATGAAATTATTTGGGTTGGATAATTAATTATGGGATTGAAAAATAATTATAAGTATTTTGTGGGACTTGAATTATTTTATCGGAAAAATCAACTATAGCATTATATGCTTCTTAAATGAGTATCTTTAAGTATAATTATATTTTATACTTATTTGGGATAACTGAATATTGTTGGAAATAGTTGATTGGTGTCGTTGTGAGGACACGTATTTATTTATTATTAAATATACGTGATTATTTGGAAAAGTGTGCAAGTATCGTGAGGTTGATTGGTCGGAATTGATTAACCGACTGTGACTCGAATTGTTGGTTGTTCCCAAGAGTTAGGGAATGGGCGTGATTGAATGCTGATTGAAAATCGAATTTTGGAAATTGTCGAGCGAGATCGCATGACATATTGCGTGGGCTATCTGAAATGGCATGTCGCATGAGCACGAGCGATGTTGCATTCACGACAGAGCAAAGATATAAATGGATTGTCTGATGATGTGTTGCATGATCACATTAAGAGAGGGAACCCGGCGTTGCTGGAAGACCGCCAATCCTTATGGGGTTGTTCCGTGGCCAGTGGGTCGCCTGACTTCGGTCGGATGCCTGACAGGGAGGGGTTCTACGTGGGACCGCGGTATGGGGGCGGGTCCCGGGCCTCTGTCAGTTGCGGGGCTGCGGTAGTGGGCGGGTCCTATGCTCCTTCGGGAATGCCGTCTTGGGAGTGAGCCCTTGACGTCGCCGTGCCTCGAGGTAAAGAGGACGAAGCTGGTTTAGCCAGAACCGCCAACTAAAAGGTTGTGCCGTTTGCCCAGGAGGGGGCGTTAATAATCGGAGCATGTGTGAGTGTGAGACATGGGAAAATTGTGTGAGATGCTCTGATTATTCGTATGCTCTTAATGTCGTGATGATCGAAATGACAGTTTCTGCAGGTTGTGTGTGCCAAGGCCAGGTAGGGTCGCTTGTGTTTGCATCTGCTTATTGAACTGTCGTCTGATAATGTTGCTTGAGGTGTGGTATGTGTTGTTTGCCGGAACTAGGTTGCATGGTTAGATTGCTCCCAAGGCGAGCGAAGTTCCTAACCGGGGCTTAGGACTTTGACTTGCTGAGTTTATCTCAACCCGTCGTGGTTAACATTTTTCAGGGCCGTAGGATGGAGGATCGACGCGTGTTACGGCTCGCGGCCGTTTTTGAAGGGAGTAGATTAACCTTGACTCGCTAGTTTCATTGGCTCGATAGGAAGATACCCGTGGTAAGGGCTTGTACTTGTAAACTTCCTAGGGTTAATCAGTAGATGAATAAAGCAGTTCTTTTGATGTGTTCTTGTTGTGTTTTCCTGCTATCCCTGTTTTTTTTGTAATTGACCGGGGATTGTGTTTCGCTTCCGCATGCGTTTAATCAAAAGATAAAAATACCGGTCGGCGACGGATCCTGGGGAGTCGCAAATCAAATGACCGCAAGAGAACAGGGGTTGCCGCGTGCTCGAGGGTCGGGGCGTGACAGCCCCGTCGATTTTGGTATCAGAGCCTAGTCAATACATGGAGTGATAAGGTGCGATGGGTTTTGGGATAGTTAGTTAGGAAAACACCCCATGCTTGTGTTTGTGTATTTGATTCTCTGGCTTTAAGTGGGTCGTTCATGGTTTCTAATTCCTCGTGGGATTGGAAATAAGGTTTCTGTGATAATTCTATTAGACGAACGATCCTGATTCGAGAGTCCTTGAGGAAGGTATTGAGATAGGGCAGTGAGCTCAGATTCAAGATGTTGTTGCTGTTGCCGTTGTTGTTGCTCCTATCTCACCTTGTAAGTTCAGTGGGTTGGAAAGAGGATTGACGATCGGTCGATGTGTAAGTTGGTTGAACCGTTCTTGGAGTTTGAGTTGTCCAAGTTTGCTAGGATGAGTAATCTTGAGGTTGCAACCTTCTGGATCAAGGAATTGGAGTAAGTGTTCGTATTGTTGGAATGTTCAGAGAATGATTGAGAATTTAGTGGACCGAGTCAGAAGGTCAAAGATGGTTTGAAATTGGAAATCAAGGAGGACCCTTGATCCTTTCGATTTTATCATTGGAAGTAATTCGTTTATTGGACGAAAGTTGCTGAGGTTGTTGGACGATTGTGGTTAATTTGCTAATTGAGGAATCAAGTATGGATTGTTGCGCCTATGCATTGATTATCGGCAGTGTAACCAAAGGACGGTCATGAACAAGTATCAATTACCAAGGACAGATGACTTGTTTGACCACTTCAAGGAGCTTTGATATGTTCTAAAATAGACCCAAGAACGGGCTATTAGTAATTGAGGATTAAAAAGGGGAATATACCGAAGATGACACACTGGGTGTGATATGGTCACTAAGAGATTATCGTCCCGTTGTTTGGATTAACTAATACGCCGGTTGTTTTTATGGATTTGATGGATTGATTGATTAAGGCGTATTTGGAAATTCAGAATCATGCTCATGGATGATATATTGGAATATTTGAGGAATTTAGAGGGACACGAACGGCACTTGAGGGTAGTTGGTAGTGCTATAGACCATTCGAGAGCATAAACAATATGCCAAGTATAATATGCGCGAGTTTGGATTTACTCGCGTAGCTTTTGTGGGTCGAGTGATTTTTGGACAGAAGAAATTCTATAGATCCACTAAGATCAAGGCAGTCAGAAATTGACCAAGACTTATGACAGTGACAGAAGTTCGGAGTTTTCTAAGTTAAACAGATTATTACAGACGATTCGTAAAAAGGTTCTCTACGATAGCTACGCCTCTGATATGAAGGTTGATGAAGGACGTAAGAATTTGAATGGACGAATAAGTGCGACCATAATATTTAAGAGCTTAAGTATAAGCTGATTACCGCACTGATTTTGAGGATTTAGTCTAGTATCGGAGATTATGAAATTTACAGTGAGGTGTCGTATAAGTGATTGGACGGCGTGGTAAGACAACAAGGAAGATTGGTTGCTTACGCGTCACGACAATTGAGGTCATTAGATTTAAATGGAAGTCAGCTAAGTTTTATCTTGATGATTTGAGGAGTTGTAGGTATGGGATCATAAGAGATGATCTATTAAATGGAGATAATCTTTGATAAGATTTACGGTGGATGATTTATTGCTCGGAGGTCTTAGATTCGAGTAAGATATGAATTTATTCAAGGTGGATTATTTCGGGAGATAATTGAAATAGGGATTTGAGGAATGGATTTTTGTCTTTGGTGGATTAAGAATTAATTATCCCTTGATGCTAGGTGGATAAATGGTGAAATAGCATTATCAATGATTTTCTTCTCGAGGTATTAGTAAGGATTTCTTCAAATGGTTGAGGTGATATTTTGGTTTGGTTATTAAATGGACGTGAAAGGAATGTTGAAAGAACAATCGATGGTTTGTGGAATTCGGACAACGATTTGATGGAAATTCGGTGAATCAGATTTCGAGTGTCGATAAGTGACCCCGTGGAAATGAGCTCATGGGTTGATGAGCTGGAGGAAGTTTTGTACTTTGAAGTGCTCGGACGAGGTTAAAACCGTGAGGCTTGGTATGGGACAGGCCAAAGCAGATAATACCTCCATGAGATAAAGCATGTTTAAAATGGACTTTTGCTAGTAGTGGTGCAGTTCACAGATGCCCATGACGACTGATCCGACGAGGGCGGGGAGTGGTCGCCGGGGCCGGAGTGCCTGAGCAAGGAGCGACTCCTGGTAGGCTTCTAGGATGTCGAAAGGGGCAGAAATGAACTGAACTACAGACTGGCAAAAAGAGAGTGCTTGTGGGATAAGATTTTATCGGTGTGGTGTAGCAGAAATATGGTCAAGGTTGTAGAACTCCAGTCTATTGGAACAAGGTTAGAGAAAAGACGATCACTGGTTCAGAGATGGTTTTGCAGTTGATGGATGTTGTGAAGATATCAGGGACAGTGCAAAGTCACTAAAAAGTTGATGCGAGTAAAGGACTAAGGCCTTTGGAATTTCAAGTAGGGAATCATGTTTTCCTTAAGGTGTCGCCTATGATAGGGACATCTCGATTGGTTAAGAAAGGAAAGCTGAGCCCTAGACATATCGAACATTTCGAAATTTGGAGCGAATAAAAATTTTTGGCCTTAAATGGATAAAGAAAGCAAGTTTGAGCACCGTTGGCGCTTATAGCCGAGTGGTATCGCGGGATGAAGCCGCAGGTCCGAGAACGGGGTTTCGAATCCCCGAAGCGGCAGTTAGCCGCTTAGTAAAAAAAAAAAAAAAAAGGAAAAACCAACTTTTTGCAACTTTTTTCTTTTTGCAAAAGTGGAGAAGTGTTTAGCTTTTTGGAACCAAAGACAGTTTGGACAGGATTAGAAGTTTTGGCAGCATTGAAAGTATTTGACAGCATTATGAGGCAGAATGAACGACTTGGGAATAAGAGGATGCAATGAGGCATCAATACCCCCATCAGTTTAAGGATATTGGAAGTCCTGCAAATTTCGAGGACGAAATTTTTCTAAGAAGGGAAGAGTTGTAACATCCCAAATTTTCGGTAAGCCCGGAAATTGCTCGAGTTGGATTAATGGGCCGAGATTAGGACCGGATTTTTGGAAATTGTGCTTCAGGGGTAAAAAGACCAAAATACCCCTCTCTAGAAGCTTGTTTGGATTTTGTTTTGTTTTTGTTTTTGTTTTTGTTTTTCTTTTCTTTCCTTTCTCCCCCTTCTTATCCGCACGTTTCTCTCTCCTCTCCCTTTTCTCTCTCTTCCCCTTCACGCTTCTTCTCTTCGTCGACAACCCCCACTTGCCCATCTTTTCCCCTATTTTCCTCTCTTATCTTTGACTAGTCTTCTCTTATCTCTTCCTTTTGCCCCACTTGGCTGACACACCCATGTACTTCTCTCTCTCTCTCTCTCTCTCTCTCTCTTCCGCGCGCAGCTTCCCCAGCACGTCCCCAGCAGCTGCAGCTTCTTCTTCCTCTCGTTTTCTTCTCTTCCAGCCGATGCTTGGCTTGCTGTTGCTGTTTTTCTTTTGCTGCCGCCCCTACTGGCGACCACCATCCATCTCCGTCGCAGCACCGCCGCCTCGCCGGCACGTCGGACCGCCGGTGGGTCGCCGTTTGGAGCCCGAGCCAGCTGTTTTCTTCCTCTGCAAACCCTTCCTTCTGCTGTTGCTACTGCTGCCTTTTCTTCTGGTTTGCTTCTGTCCTCGCCGTCTAGCCACCGTAGCAGCTTCAGCTGGGTGCTGAACCACCGCAGGACGCCGGAGTTGTCGCCACGACAGCCGCCCGAAGCTAGCCGAGTCGGCTGCCTCGCCTGACCAGTGGCACTGCCTTCCTCTTTCTTTCAGTTCTGGTGTGGATCTCCGCCGGTCGCTGGAGCAGCGAGCTGTTGCTTCGCCGTTGCTCGGCCACCGCCATCCTCCGCCCGACCACCCCAAGCCGTCCAAGCTGCCCCCCATCCTTCTTCTTCCTCTCGGTCTTGGCCGAACCAGATCTGGCCAGCCGACCGCCTGACGCCGGAGCAGCGAGTTGCTGCCTCGCCGTCGTCCCTCCGCCCTGGCCGCCGCCCGTCGTCCGCCCAGACCCCGCCGGAGGCCGACCGACCACCCTAGCCGGTTACCACCCCCAAACCAGCAGTTGCACCGCCTCTCCTTTCCCTCTCCAGCTTCTGTCCAATCTCTGCCGGAGCTGTCGCCGCCTCGCCGGAGCTGTTGGCCGCCGTCCGGAGTCATCGGGCCGCCCACCAGTCAGCCCCGTGCCGCCACAGCCGCTAGTTCCTCCGTTTCGCAGCTTCTCACCGCATGGACAGCCGCCCTCGGCTGAGACCCAGTCCCGGGCCGCCTTGTCCCGACGCGCCGGAAGTTCCCGGGCGTTCCCCTCGTCGCCGCCATTGCGCTCGTGTCGTCGGAATCGCTAAACCGTGAGTCGATTTCCTAATCCTTATTTAGGGGCTAATCTTGCTTAGGAGTAGTTTGATTAGTTTAATTATTGATTAGTGTTTTGGATGATGATTATTAGTGTTTTAATACTATTTGATGAAGCTTGCTTAGTGTTAATCATGGTTAGTATTAATAAATATTATTATTATTTATTTTTGGAATAATAATAATTATTTATTATTTTCGGAATTATTAATTAAATTAATTTATAATTTCGAATTATTAATAGTAATATTGTTATTACTATTCATTGCTGAAAATTAATTATTTTTGGAGAAAATAATTAATTGTGATTATTTATTGGAAATTGTTTTAATTGAGTAATTTTGGGGGAAAATTACTATGGTCTATTTTTCCAAAATCAATAGTATTTATACACTATATTATTAAAGGACATGGGTTTATTAAAGAAGGGTTTTACTAAATGGAATTATTTGGGTTGGATAAGTAATTATGGGAATTGAAAAATAATTATAAGTATTTTGTGGGACTTGACTTATTTTATCGGAACAATCGACTATAACATTATATGCTTCTTAAATGAGTATCTTTAAGTATAATTATATTTTATACTTATTTGGGATAACTGAATATTGTTGGAAATAGTTGATTGGTGTTGTCGTGAGGACACGTATTTATTTATTATTAAATATACGTGATTATTTGGAAAAGTGTGCAAGTATCGTGAGGTTGATTGGTCGGAATTGATTAACCGACTGTGACTTGAATTGTTGGTTGTTCCCAAGAGTTAGGGAATGGGCGTGATTGAATGCTGATTGAAAATCGAATTTTAGAAATTGTCGAGCGAGATCGCATGACATATTGCGTGGGTTATCTGAAATGGCATGTCGCATGAGCACGAGCGATGTTGCATTCACGACAGAGCAAAGATATAAATGGATTGTCTGATGATGTGTTGCATGACCACATTAAGAGAGGGAACCCGGCGTTGCCGGAAGACCGCCAATCCTTATGGGGTTGTGCCGTGGCCAGTGGGTCGCCTGACTTCGGTCGGATGCCTGACAGGGAGGGGTTAACTTTGTGGGACTGCGGTAGTGGGCGGGTCCCGGGCCTCTGTCAGTTGCGGGGCTGCGGTAGTGGGCGGGTCCTATGCTCCTTCGGGAATGCCGTCTTGGGAGTGAGCCCTTGACGTCGCCGTGCCTCGAGGTAAAGAGGACGAAGCTGGTTTAGCCAGAACCGCTAACTAAAAGGTTATGCCGTTTGCCCAGGAGGGGGCGTTAATAATCGGAGCATGTGTGAGTGTGAGACATGGGAAAGTTGTGCGAGATGCTCTGATTATTCGTATGCTCTTAATGTCGTGATGATTGAACTGACAGTTTCTGCAGGTTGCGTGTGCCAAAGCCAGGTAGGGTCGCCTGTGTTTGCATCTGCTTATTGAACTGTCGTATGATAATACTGCTTGAGGTGTGGTATGTGTTGTTTGCCGGAACTAGGTTGCATGGTTAGATTGCTCCCAAGGCGAGCGAAGTTCCTAACCGGGGCTTAGGACTTTGACTTGCTGAGTTTATCTCAACCCGTCGTGGTTAACATTTTTAGGGCCGTAGGATGGAGGATCGACGCGTGTTACGGCTCGTGGCCGTCTTTGAAGGGAGTAGATTAACCTTGACTTGCTAGTTTCACTGGCTCGATAGGAAGATGCCCGTGGTAAGGGCTTGTACTTGTAAACTTCCTAGGGTTAATCAATAGATAAATAAAGCAGTACTTTTGAATGTGTTCTTGTTGGGTTTTCCTGCTATCCCTGTTTTTGTGATTGACCGGGGATTGTGTTTCACTTCCGCATGCGTTTAATCAAAAGATAAAACTAACGGTCGGCGACGGATCCTGGGGAGTCGCAAATCAAATGACCGCAAGAGAACAGGGGTTGCCACGTGCTCGAGGGTCGGGGCGTGACAAAATGGGCCAAAATAGTCTGGAGTTATTGTTCACGCTGAACCGGTGCAGCTAAGTGAAAAAGGCCGAAACGGCCGATCCGGGGTGACCAGGGGTGACCGAGAGTGTGCGGCTGGCTTCCTAACTTCCGTGGCTACACTATGGGCGGTGGTGGTGGCTCTGGTGACGGTGGCAAGGCTGTTTTCCGGCTGGAAAACAGTAAAGACAGCAAGAAACAGCAGAAATGGAAGGGAAAAGGAAGAGAAAAAGGGGGAGAGAGAGAGAGGGGCTGCTATGCTGAACGAATTTGGGGAGAAAGGAGGAGAGAGAAAGTTACTGGAAACTTGAGGGAGAAGCCAAGGCAAGTGGGCTTACCACTTGCTCAAACACCAATTAAAACAAAGCAAGAAACAAACAAAAACAATGCCTACTTGGGCCCAAAAGGAAAAGGCCAAAAGAGAGAAGCCCATGGGCTGAGGAGGGAGAGGAACTTGGGCTAGCTTGGGCCCCCTTTGGGCTAGGCTGGATGGGCACAAGGCCCATTGGGCCGCCGGTCTTGAGCTGGCCCACTCGCGGGCTCAAAACTTGGTCCAATTTTTTCTTTTTCCGACACTTCCACATCCAATGAAAAATTCCAAAATAAATGAGGTGACGTCCAAATATTTAGTCTTGATATCATTGAGAAGTCGGTTCCCAAAATCGGATTAAAAATCGAGGTTAAATTGAGTCGATTGCGACCATAGTACAATTTGGATTATTGGACGCTCTTTTAGGACTTTCCTCACTTTTGACCCATGGTCAATCATTCTTTGATCCACGTTAACGTCAATTCTCGAGTCAGGGATGTCCCTTGATTGTCATGTGATCCCGGGGGCTCAATTGATAATCCCGAGTACCAGATGAAAATGATTCGGTTTACCATCGTTCGTAGTTCGTATTGAAGTCGTACATAAATCACCTGCAGATCGACTTCATACTTCTGCCGAATCGATTTATTTCCATTTCATTGATAGTCTAGTACTTAGAGGATATCGTTCCTTCCCAGGTCCTCATGGTCGAAGGGTTCGTTCCTGATCGAAATTGCGAGTCGTATGCGAATCATTTCCTATCGACGCCCCCATGTAATCCATTATCCCACGAACACATAGTTTGGAAAATTTGTACTGACCAGACCTTTGACTAACATTGCCCTTTTTTAAAATCCCAAAATAGGGTCAATTTTCAAGATGTTACAAATAGATACTATGTTTAATTAGGAGTAGTTGGAAAACGTTTATGTCGTTGGTCTCTGTGAACTGTAAGCATGATAGATGATTGCCTGACGCATGATGTGCTTAGAATTGTCTATAGATCTTATTGGTTCATCAAGCTGTCATACATTAGTTCCCCATAGATTTATGATTAACACAAGCCTCTACTATGTTCTTCCTTATTGTAGCAAGTGCAAGTGTTGTTTCGAATTGGCAGGGGTGAACCTCCTCCAGTTCCTGATTCTTTATCAAGAGACGCTCGAGACTTCATCCTTAGATGCTTGAAAGTAAATCCGAATGATTGGCTTTCTAGAATGCAGTTGCTTGACCATCCATTTGTAAGGAAGCCACCTACTTCTTCTGGTTTTGCTTCACCTTGTTTCAAGAACATATGGTCATAAAGGTTTTGCTAAGCCATCCCTTTCGGTCCGTTGCTCTGAAGGTAATTTTACTCTTCATCTGTTATTTTGCTGTTGCATTGCTAGTGGAAGTATTCTTCTTCTGTGCTAATGGGAAGAGACCTTCATCAACTTACCACATTTCTTCTGATTACTCCAAATATTTTTTTACTTTTAAAAGTCTCCACTAAGCTTTTAAATCGGTGCAAATAGTCCATGCATTTATAGGGTCTATGGTCAGTTTCCCAATTCCCTTACAAGCTTTTCACGTTTTACAGTTTTCTCCATAAGCCTTAAAATTTCCATTAGATCATCATGAAACTTTCAATTGAGTGAGTTGCCCATTGTTGGGAGAAATAGTCGGCAGAAGAAACGACTTACCTCTTCAATGCGCAATAAAAAAATTACCCCAAGGAACGTATGTTGAATCCCAAACGAATGATGGACGATATGACTTCACGTTGGTCCGAATATAATCACGAGGAAAGTATTCACATTCCACGGTGTTAATGCCAATTGTTTTTCAAAGTAGATGATGGAACCCTTAAGTGTTTTTCTTTTGATTAAGAGGATTATCTTTCTCTCATTTTTTTTTCGTTAGTGGTTACTTTTTTGAAGGCATAAGTATAACCCAAGTACTAAAACTTAGCACGAAGGGACATAGTGCCAATAGTTATAAAATGTACACTTAAATGCCAAAATCGGAGCAAAAATGATCACTTAAGTGCTAACGGCAAGAAAATCTAGCCAAAATGCTGACATGGCATTTTTCCGGCGATCTAGAGTCGAAACAACGTTGTTTTTGGTGCTGATGTGGCCAAATAAGCCAACATGACGCCGTTTTGGTCAAACTTTATTTTTTAATATAAATATTAATTAAATAATATTAAAAGTGAAAATTTAATAAAAAAGGGTGGGGGGGGGGGGTAGCAACTCGTGGCTCGTGTCACATCCTTATCTACAATGGAAATAGAATTTATTGCATGTTTTGCCACGGTGCAAGAAGCAGTATGGCTAAAATCGTTCTCCAAGAATGTGACATCACGTGACTCCATTTCAGTCATACTTCCATCTGCTTGTTCATCTATGAACACATACCCTTTGGAGTGTTCAGAGTACTTAATAAATATACATTTCTTCCCTCTTGGACCTAATTTGCTATATTTATGAGAAGAATTATGAACATATGCTGCACACCTCCAATGTCGTAGATTACTTAAGTCTAGTTTCCTACTAGTTCACAATTCATAATGGGTGGAAGCGACTGACTTAGAGGGCACTCAGTTAAGTATATAGGCAGCAGTCAATAACGCATCTCCCCAATATGAGATAGGTAAATTTGCCTGCGCCATCATAGACCTAATCATTTATAATAGGGTTCTATTCCTTCTCTCAGTAACCCCATTTTGTTGCGGAGTATCAGGAATAGTCAATTGTCTTATAATTCCCTTTTCATCACAAAGAGCCTTAAATTGCTCAAATAAATACTCATGTCCACGATCAGTTCTCAATGCCTTGGTTGTTTTGTTCAACTGATTCTCAACCAAAGCTATATATCTTCTAAAACAATCCAATGCTTCGGACTTATGGGAGATCATAAAAACACAACCAAAATGTGTGAAGTTATCTATAAAAGTGATGAAATATGAGGCTCTATGCCTCGCCCTCACATTTAATGGACCACATATGTCAGAATGTATGAGTTGCAATGGAAGATCGGCTCTAGTTTCTTTACTAAATGGTTTTCTAGTTATTTTTCTAACTAGATAATGTTCACATACGGGTAGATCAACATTAGCGAGTGACTCTAAAAGGCATTCTTTTGCTAATTGTTTCATTCTTTGTAACCCAATGTGACCTAGTCTAGCATGCCAAGTATTTGCATTAATTTCAACATTAGTAGAAGATGCAATTAAAGAAAAACAACCATCAACAGTGCATATCATAGTCAATGTCTAGCATCATAAAACCATCAAATACATAACCAAAATTGTAATAAATTGTTCCAAATATAATATCAACACAAGTACCATGGAAATTCAATATATAACCTAAGCTTATAAGAACAACTACTGAGACTAAGTTTCGTCGAATATTCGGGACATAGAGGACATCATGTAGGAATAGGTTTCGACCACCATGTAAGGTCAATTTACATGTGCTGATACCCTTCACTTCAACTCTTGAGTTGTTTCCAACACATATCCATTTTTTTCTAGGTTGTAATTGACGATACTCCACAAATGCTCCTCGATCTCTAGCTACGTGATCTATTACTCCCGAGTCTACAATCCACATAGGATGAGATTTAGCAAGTATTACAGTGTTAAAAAAAAAACATTACTTAAAGTAATAAAGCAATGTGGTACCTCTATTGGCTCAGTGCATTCGCGACCGAAGTGACCTAGTTTACCACAACTATAGCATTTCATTTTAGCCTTGTCCTTCTTCCCACCATACTTTTTGCGTCGAAGGGCTTTAGCTTTCTTGGATGCCTCATTTGCCTCATTCACTTTGTTGTTGAATTTTCGGTTCCTCTTGCGCTAGAGCTCGAAACTTTGTGCGAACTCGATTTAGCAACATAAGTATGGGTAGAGGATTTTGCAGTCTCTAGGTGCTCATCTTCTAATTCCAAATGACGCGCTATATCATCAAAAGTAACAATGTTATCATTATGCGTCATATTGATTTTCATATGCTCCCAACTGTCAGGAAGAGACCTTATAACAGTTCGAACTTGTTGCTTATCAGTAAGGGTGTGGCTTGCCGACTTCAATTCATGGATCATGTTTACATCTTCATCGTTGGATTTGGGCGCTTCCGGTATGTGTCAAACTTGATAGTGAGTCTTCAACTTAGTGGCAGACGTACTCCCAAACTTATCTTTTAAGACAATCCAAATCGTTTGGGCTTTGTCACAACCTTCAAACTCACGCATGAGATCATCTTGCATGCAGCTCAGCAATGTGATGCGAGCAATGCTATTTTTTCTTTTCTAAGCTTGGTAAGCTTCTTGATCTTTTTTGTGTTGAGCTGAAGTTCCATGCTCAAGTTTATCCATGGTGTGGTTGAGGGTTTCTAAAAGCTCTTACTTCTCAAGGATGTACTGAACCTTTCGATGCCAAATATCATAATTGTCACTATTAAGCTTCTCACTCTTATTGAGGTTAGCCACAATGGTCTTGGATGCCGAAACCATAATCAATTGGTACTACATATTAACGTAATAAGCGCAGAATCAACACTAGCACAATTTATACATAAACACACACATATTTAATTTGCAGCAAAAATAAGCTGAAATAATGATGATTCAACAAAATGCACCGAAACGAAAGTTCACTATGTTCCTAATCAGCTTCAGTGTACAATTCTTCTATTATCATTAACTCATTTTAATTTGTGCAAATTTCAAGTTCTAGGTGAGAATTCCTTCGAATTCTACCAACCTATGAACTTCCACTAAAAAAAAAAAACATATCCTCATATAATTGTCACATTTTCTATCAAATATCAAAATGCATAGTACGATGTGAACCAACATACAAAAAATAATCATGCAACAATTCTAATCACTAATGGAATTCAAGATATGTTGAATATTTCAAGATCTCTTGCCATTGTTCAAGATTGCTCATAACTAGGAAATTGCAAGTACATCAAACCATATACATGCCATCATTGAACCAAGCTCTACATCACTCATGTGTGGTCATTTTCATGTAGGATAGCTTATGTATTTACAAACTTATAAGAAAAATACAGATTAAAAGGAATAAACAATGCATATATACCTAAAAAATACAGGTATTTAGAGTACTATATGCATTTTTATACCTCTAAAATCCTCCTATATATAAACTAAACATACTACAATGTAGAGCATTTCATTATGAACACGAGGACACCAATCACGTTCTAAATGGAGCCCGCACGCACCCACATGCGCTGCCTAAATGCGCGGCTTGTGTGGTGCATGTGCGTGCCTAGTTCGGGTGGCTAGACTAGTCAGACCGGTCTAGCTAGCGTTCGGTCCGACCATTCAACCGATTCAATGGTTCGACCAATCAGCTCGGTTTGACCGTTGACTAGTCAACCAGGTCGGGTAACGGGTTGGGTCGAGTCACCGAGTTGGGTCGGGTCGATGATGTCAGAGGCCATTACCGACAGTTTTGCTGACGTCATCGATGACATCAGTGTCGGTTGGCCGACGCGCGCGTGGACTCACGTGCTGGGCAATGCAAGCACGTGAGGTGCGTGGCGCTTATGTGCCGCGGCTTTTGACCGTGCGTGTGGGCATGTCTGGCGTTGTCTGACAGCTTGTCACCCACCGTTCTGCTCGTTTCGACGAGACCTTTCAATTTGTATAATCAAAATTTATTTTTACCAAAATTAAATTGTCAAAACATTGCGAAACAGAACAATGGTCTTCATCCTTCGAACCCGTTCTTTGCGTCCGAATTGTTTTCGATGATTCGTGTTGCAATTTCCAAGAAATGAACATCCAGATGATATGAAGTTCATTTGTTCAATCCCCATATCGATGAACAAGTGAAAAAACTCATAGAAAAAACAAGACAAAGATCATAACACAGGCTTTGATACCAATGTTGGATGAAATAGTCGGCGGGAGAAAGGATTTACCTCTTCAATGAGCAATAAAGAAACTACCCCAGGAACGTATGTTGAATCCCGAACGATTGATGGATGATACGACTTCACATTGGTCCGAATACAATTATGAGGAAATTATTCACATTCCACGGTGTTAATGCCAATTGTTTCTCAAAGTAGATGATGGAACCCTTGACTGTTTTTCTTTTGATTGAGAGGATTCTCTTTCTCTCAATTTTGTTCGTTAGCGGTTACTTTTATGAAGTAATCCTTTTATACTTCTCTTGAAAAATAACCACTTATACCTCTTCAAAAGGTACCTCTCTAAAATATACTCTATTATAAGCAATAGGTGTCTCTTGGACATACCCCATCATGGACGTACCACAATGTAACACTCATTGTGGTTAAACAGTATGTTGTAGGTTAATTTGTCTTTCCCCAGGGGAGAGGTATGTGCAATTGATTGTCACGCCATGAAAACAACCATAGTTGCAGTTTCCCTTAGCATATGCTATAATATAGGAATATTAACATGAAAGTTTCGGTAACGTGACGGTGACAACAACAATTTGAGGAACGAAAGTGGATAAATATGCTCTGTACTTCCTGCAATTGTTGAACCTCCTCGCAAATTTGCCTCATGTCCAAAGAGCTTTCACTGGACATTGGACGGATGCGCCGGACTACTTCAGGGTCCAACTTAATCAGAAGGCCTCGTCTTCTTTGTGGGTGGGTGTCTTTCGGAAGAGTTTTAGTCTCCCAAAACAAATGGTCCCATTTTTTAAAGCTTTGGGATGGACATGATGGTTATTAAATATTTCTCATGTTGCCTCTTGACTTTTCTTAGCCACCTTGATAGTGTCAAAGTTCTTGACTTTTAGATTCGTCCTTTGTGTTTTGGCTGCAAATTAAGTCCTTCCAGCTAAAAATATAACTCGTTAAGCTAGACATTCGGATAGGAAACACAGAATGGAGCAATATTCGGCTTTCTTTGGTGTTTGTGTCAATCTTATAAGCCAAACTGCTAAGGGTGTCGTCATAGTTTTTCCTACTCAAATTGTTTGTTAGTGCACTGATAAAGCTGCTGCAGTTCTTTGAACCACTCAATCGTCAGCGGCATATTGATGACTTGCAAACACTCCCAGGGCGTCGCCAATCTTATAATATGATACTTTTCTTTCCAGATAACATCTCTTTGGTAGCGACAGGCATCTATTTGAATTGGAGCTTCTCAAAGATGATGGTCCTTAGCGAACGGTAGTCTTGGGCTGCAACTGATTTTCTGGTGTCTTTGTTCTGCTCGAGTTGAGCATGCGTTGTTTATCTGGGAAATGTAAATAGCATGTCTTGCTGTATATTTTCTGCTGGAAAGAAAGGAAGAAAACAAAGATGTTGACAACGAACAGGCGACTCCGATGATGGGTTTCTGCCTATAGGTAGCGTAGATAGGTGCATGTGACTTTCTACAGGATGAGCAATCAATCAAGATTGGATATCCTCAAGATCCATGACAGAATGTGCATTTGCCTCATCTTTTGCTTGTTTGATATTTGGTTAGGTTTAGTAAATTCTAAGTGTTTTAACTAATGACATGTCGCTTCAAGATAAAGCCCTTCTATCTTGTCATGAAAAATTTTGTACTGATAACAATCAGGTTAGTCTATGCAAGGAGCAAATCCTGATCTTAACGTGTGGCAGGGAAGGTTCTTGGTAAGCTAGTGGTGGCTTCCCTGAGTCCTTCCATAACTTGTTATTTATTTATTTTTTCCATTCTCATTTACTTCACAACACCAGGGTGAAGAAATCACCACACTTCGCAAGGAAAACAGGGCTCAACTTCATCAGAACGTGACCTTAATTGCACTTCTCTCTTCCTTTCCCTCTCTATGTCGAACTTTCTCTCTCTCACACCCGTGTCACCACCCGCTACTGCCTCGCCGTGATCCTTGCCTCGTGATCGCGTCGACTCACGTGAACTTTATAGTCCTTGTTTCCAGTATTTCACCGTCATATATTGCAATAAATCAACCCATCAAAAGTTTTGGCTGGATCGATAGATTTATTTCCAAATTGAGTGCAAGAAGACATCGACTAATAAACGAGACTAGATGACACCGCTTGTTTCAAGTACGAAACGGTCGCCATGATCTTATTGTTTTTCCTCTGCTGCTGAGATCATGATTCCTAAATTTGTGCAGATCCTGCCGCGATCAAGAGTTTTTTAAGACAAACCTGACGTGTTGAACACCCCTTCTGCCAACAATTTAAAAACAAGACTAGTTGAACAATTCTTCTGCCAACTCTTCTGCCAACAAGTTTGACCCAAGACTAGTTCAGCACCCCTTCCGCTAACAATTTAGACCCACCCCTTCTGCCAATAATTTAGACCAATGTTGTGTTAAACAATTTAGACCCAAGGCGCTGTGTTGTTGTGTTGAACACCCGTTCTGCCAACAATTTAGACACAAGCCACCAAGGTGAAAAATTGCGGAGCGTTGGAAGCGGGTGATTTGGAGGTGTGTAATTCCTTTGCGTCTCTTTAATAATCATTTAGTTATCTTTGGTGTAAGCAATTTTTGGGGTGAAGTATAATTGGTGTCCTCCCATTATAATGTTTCATTTGAAGTTTCGATTCACTTCTAAGTGCTGCAAATCTACGCTTAGAACTAGGAACACGTGGGCCAATCATACGTATACGTATGCAGTAGACAATTGAAATTTTGATTTTTCATTTGAGAGATGAGAGGTAGGAAAATTTAAAATTTCCAGCACTTTCTACTTGGATTTTTGTCATCCACCTGCTAATTGCTAAATGTAGCGAGAATTACTATTATAGATATTGATGTTTGACGAAATGTACATATTTACATGCCACCAACATTCCATGGGAAGAATAATTCCATCTTATTGATACTAAATATATAATAAATCATATTTGTTATATAGGTGATTGCTATGTGTTGTTAAATAAATACTTTGAAAAATAATGACTATAACATTATAAACTAAATTGCTATGTTTGACTAATCCGATAGTAAAGCGTTATATGTATATTGTGTGCATTTAAAGAATATTATAGTCAACGATATTCAGGTTAATTCAAAAAATTTCAAATTAAATGCACATCATAGTAATTTATGGAATTATTTTTGAATAATAGCAATAAATACTAGTAATTGATATTAGATGGATATTTTACATGGATATTATACTAATCCATTGTTTCATGAAGCTAATAATATATTATAATTCTCATTATTGATGATTATTTGATAATTATAATGACACGTATTAATCAATATCGCATAAAAATTATTATTATATTATAAGATGATTAACATTATTAACAAGGGTTAAGATATGCTATGCCCGCATGCACATAATTAGGTAATTATGTGTGCAATAGGCGATTATAAAAAAATAAGAGTATCTCTGGAAATCTAATAGAGAGAAGAGAGAACAGAAAAATAAAATGGTTCTTCACGACATGGGAGGTAGGCTTGGTAGGAGAGAAAGAAAGGACTGGTAATCTGGGAAATATAAAAGTAAGAAAAACAAGTGTTTTTCTCTTAAATGTTTACAATATTTATGTACTAATTTATCAATTATAATTCTTTATTGAATCCTTGATAAATTATTTAAAAATTGTAAAATAATTATTTTTTTGCTATAAAAGTATAATTTTAACTAGATAATTATATTCCTAAATTGATAATTAAATTTCATTTTAGTCCACTCACGACAACCAAAACGAGATAAATTCCATCCCATTAAATTTTAATGTACTGAACGCAACATGAATATTCGTAGACACATTTAGAATGATGGCAAAAAATGGCATTTAGTGAGGTATAGATAAAAGAAAACTGCATTTCATCTCTCTAAAAAAATCACGTGCGTGACACTTTTTTAAGAAAAGTTAATTGATTCCTGGATATGGCGCGATTCGAAAATGAAACTATAAATTCGAAAGTCCCTATCCACTTGTATCCACGCCAAAGTTGAGGGGGAAACATATACTATCTCCTCTATAAATATATAAAGCTTGATGGTTGCTTCCGTCTAGAAGATTCTTGCATAATATCAGGTGTGAGCAAGAAAAACCGAGCCCTACCAGGTCTACCTTTTAGGCTTGAAGAGGCCTAGGTAAGGATTTTGGGCTTCCCTCTTTATTTTAAAGTTGATATTATGAAAATTTTAAACGAGTATACTCGTAACAAATTTATTCAAAATTAATTGTTTAACCACAAAAAATTATAAACTGATACACCCGTGATAAATTTACCCTCAATTAGTTTTAATTAAATTTTACTATTAAATTTCTGAGTTTGATGACATATGACGATTAACAAGTATTTCAATTTAAGATTTTACTCTTGTTTGTCACAAGTATACTAGTTTGTGGGTTTTTGTGATAGTAATCTAATTTAATGAAAACTAATGAATGGTAAATTTATCACAAATGTACCAATTTTGGATTTTTTGTGATTGACAAATTACTTTGTGATAAATTTGTTATAAATATACTAATTTGAGATTTTTCGTGGTTAAAAAATTAGTTTCCGATAAATTTATCATATGTAGATCAATATAGGGTCTTTTGTGATATTAATATTTTCATAAAAATTGGAGCCGGTCATGCTCAAAATGGTCCAACCCAGCCCAAACAAAATTTTCGAAAAAATAATTCCACCCGACCGGTTCAAAGACGCCGCCACGTAAATTTTCCACAGGGGATGGCAATTACTGGTTCTAGCCAGTAAATCCCCTTATGATGTTATCCTTTTTAGGCACAACAGCTTAGAGAGCTCCTTCTGTTTGGTAGAATGGCTGCCGCTGAAGTCTGGAGTGCTCTCGTCTTCCGAGTAACTTTGAAGGTTAGACTGCTTTTGTTATAGAGGAAAAAAAGAAATAATACCATCCTTCTCAATGCCATTGGAAAACAGAAACCGATGCCCCCTTTCATTTTTTTTTTGTTTTGTTTAGATAGGGACTCTTAAAATTTTTGAGTTAAAATGAATAGTTTAAAATGAATAGATACTTATGTTTAATTAGGAGTAGTTGGAAAACGTTTACATTGTTGGTCCCTGTGAATTGTTAACATGGTAGAAGATTGTCTGGAGCATGATGCTCTCAGAATTGTCTACAAATCTTATTGGTTTTGTGATGTCCTGAAATTCGAACCCTTTGAGAGAGGAATGAAAGTTAATTTCGCCAGTACATTGTTGGTTGATCTCACTCGGACCCAATCATTTCCGAGATACTGACCTTGAGGGGAAATGCTACTGAGGACAGAACTTGTGCGACTAAAGAACTTGATCTGGGAAAACGACTCGACCGTGAGACTTGCGTAAGGGCGATCCTGTAGTCATGCATGTCGATTCTAGGGACGATTAGAAGTCGACTCACGGACAGAAATAATGGAACGACGGGTGATTCCGTCTACTGTTATCGAACTCGCGAACGACCCTATGCCGATCCCTGATAATCGTGTACTTTGAAATAAGAATCTGTCATTCGCAATTTCATATCGTCAAGGACGTCCATGTGTCGAGAAGTCTTGAACGTGGTTTGGCATGAGTCGGTTATGCATGAATCCTCGAAGCCGCCTGTCAGTCTAAATTATACCCAAATGACATTCGGATGAAATTGACAAGACATGAGAATCTAATATTGGACTTCGAATTTTCGGGAACGTCCGAGATGGACTTTTGAACGATGTTTCCTTAATAGTCGACGGTGTCGGTTGAGCCGAGCTTTTGGGAAAAGGATTTTCTGTAACATCATGAAATTCGAGTCCTTTTAGGGAGGAACGAGCGTTAATTTCGTCAATGCATTGTTGGTTGATCTCACTCGGAATTGATCACTCCTGAGATACTGACATTGAGGGGAAAGGCTAATGAGGACAGAACTCGTGCGACTAAAGAACTCGACCTGGGAAAACGACTCGACCGTGAGACTTGCGTAAGGATGATCCTGTAGTCATGCAGGCCGATTCCAAGGACGAATAAGAGTCGATTCGCAGACAGAAATAATGGAACGACGGGTGATTCCATCTACTGTTATCTAATCCGCGAACGGCCCTATGTTGATCCTTGGTAATCGTGTACTTTGAAATAAGAATCGATTCTTCACAATTTCATGTAGTCAAGGACGTCCATGTGTCAAGAAGTCTTGAATGTGAATTGGCATGAGTCGGTTACGCGTGAATCCTCAAAGCCACCTGTCAGTCTGAGCAGTACCAAAATGGCATTTGGGCGAAATTGACATGGCATGAGAATCCAATATTGGACTTCGAATTTTCGGGACTGTTCGAGAAGGACGTTTGGACGATGCTTCTTAGACAGTCGACACTGCCGGTTGAGCCGAGTAGTTGGAAAAGGGATTTTCGGACCAAGAAAACGAGCCAACGAGGATGTGGGCCGGGCAAGAATAGTGTGGGCCTCACGCCCAAGGTGGGATAGCCACCATGGAAGGCCTGAGGCAAGCGAGTGAGCCCGTTGGGCCAAACTGACCCTTTACCCTTCTGAGCCCATTGTCTAAAACCGAGCCGATTTAAGCCCAATAAATTCCCGAGCCCGTTCCTATTCATTTTCAAGCCCATTTCCTAGGCCCGCCCTTCCATTTTCAGCCCAAGGACATATTGGGAAATGTGCAAGGTGGAAATGACCAAAATGCCCTTGGATATTTTGAAGAAAAGTCAAAAAGGAAGAGAGATAAGATGAGGTCATTGTTTGGCAAGTGGGGCAAGCCTTGATGGCTTGGATAAGGCTTATCCTTCAGCCTTCACTTCACTCTTTCTCTCCTCTTCATCTTCTCCAAAACCGCACACTTCTCTCCCATGGTTTTCCTTCCTTCCTTCTGTTTTTCAGTTTGACCTTTCACCGAAATCTGAGTTGTTCATTGCCTTCCCGTTGGAATCTCGTCTCATGCCATCCGCTGTTGTGTTCAGAAGAGAAATTCCATTCAAATAGCGTCGGCCGATCGCAGGAACGAGCTGCCGGTCAACCCGTATTCCGGCCGAAAGCCACCGCCGGCCTGACCGTTTTTTGACCGCCTGCTGCTGTTCTATTTTGCTGTTTCGGCCATTTTCCTCCCTTTTCGACCCAATCTCCGCCCATACCATCCACAAGTGGTTCCCCCTCGACCCCCAGGTGCCGCCGATCGCTGGCCCCCCGCTCGCCGGAGCTCCGGGCAGCCCGTTCAACTCCGATCAGCCACTTTCCTCCTGTGCAGTGCAGTTTTCAGTGTTGCAGTGGGTATTCCGAGTTTGTTGCTATTGTTCCAGCCCCGGGACCGTCTTGGATCATCGTGGTAGAGGTCCCCGGGTGTCGGGTTTGTCGCCGTCGCCGCGTCCGTGTCGTCGGCCTGCTTAACGGGTGAGTTTAGCTCCTAATCCCTATTTAGTGCCTAAACTTGCTTAGGGTTGGTTAGTTAGTGTTAATCTTGGTTTAAGGGGTTTAATTAAGTTGTATTAGCCCTAAGATAGGTGGTTAGATAGATGGTTAAGATTAGATTAGCTTAATTTTGCTTATTAAGCTTAATTGTGCTTAATTTGGGATTAATTGTGTTTATGTGATTAATTAAGCATGATTTGCTTTAATTGAATTGATTAATTGTTTTAATTAATTTTTTTTTAATTTCTGGATTAAATGTTTTAATTAATTGAATTTCGGAAAAATCACTGTTCATAATTACTGTTCACGAGCACTGTTCATCCGGAAGCTAATTTTTGTCTGAAGTTGATGTGCTATTGATTGTTATGATTAATTGAAGTGCTGATTATTAATTATACTCATGATTGATGATGAAATGCGTGATCGAGTGTTGGTTGGATTTGGATTTTGGAATTGTCGAGTGAGATCGCATGACATATTGCGTGGGTTATCTGAAATGGCATATCGCATGAGCATGGGTGATGTTGTATTCACGACAGAGCAAAGATATAAATGGATTGTTTGATGATGTGTTGCATGATCACATTAAGAGAGGGAACCCGGCGTTGCCGGAAGACTGCCAATCCTTATGGGGTTGTGCCGTGGCCGTTTGGTCGCCTGACTTCGGTCGGATGCCTGACGGGGGACATGTGACGGGACTGCGGTAGTGGGCGAGTCCTATGTTCCTGTCAGTTGCGGGACTGCGGTAGTGGGCGGGTCCTGTGCTCCTTCGGGAATGCCGTCAGAGGGAAGGGATGACCCCTGACGTCGCCGTGCCTCGAGGTAAAGAGGACGAAGCTGGTTTAGCTAGGAACCGCCAACTATAAGGTTGTGCCGTTGGCCCAGGAGGGGGTGTTAATAATCGGAGCATGTGTGAGTGTGAGACATGAGAAAGTTGTGTGAGATGCTCTGATTATTCGCATGCTCTTAATGTCGTGATGATTTGTGATACGCATGCATGAGTTGACAGTCGTGCAGGGTGTGGCAATGACCAGGTGAGATCGCTTGTGACGCGACTCGCATGTGATTGATGAATTGTGTCATCTAACGGCCATGTGCCTTGCTTGTATTGTATGAGATTGAACGTGCAGGGTATGGCATACCGGGTAAGGTTGCATGCGAATCGAATATTGCTATGTGGGTTTCCCTGTCTGTTGTTGGCTGTTGTTTGGTTTTGGTTGTTTGTTGTGGTTGAGTGAGGGGTGGTTCTGGCAAGATACCCTGAGTTGAGTTAGCGTACTAACCGGGGCTTAGGGGGAAGAACTCGCTGAGATTTTATCTCAACCCGTCATGGTAAACATTTTCAGGTCCTTAGAATGGCGTACCTGCAGTAGAGAATCCAGCCCCCGGTTCTCCAGTGATCGACTCGACGGAGCTTGAGTCCGATGGGTCCGAGTGACCATGGTGTTGAACCCGAGGGTTCTTTGTGTACTGTTGGATTAGCCTAGTTCTTTTGGTTTCGCTTAGAGGATGGATCAGCCCTTTTTGTCGGGCTTGTAATTCGGAAACGATCCTCCGTTGGTTAATCCAGGAAGATGTATAAATGAATAGTTGCTGTTGTCATTCTTGTTCATCCCTCTATCCCTGTTTGATTGTTTGTTTGTCTGGGGATGGTTTGTCTTCCGCTTGCGCTTAACGAAAGATAAAATGAATGGTCGTCGATGGGTCCTGGGACGTCGCTTTCAATCGACCAAGGTAATGGGGTTGCCGCGAGCTCGAGAGTCGGGGCGTGACAACCCCGTCGGTTTTGGTATCAGAGCGAGGTCGAGACTTGGAGTGATAAGGTGCGTGGGATTTTTGGGATAGTGATATAGGGATGGCTTTTACTTTACGTGCCTGTGATTGCTTTTGTGGTTTTGTGTGGTGGTGGGTTGCTCATAGTCCAGAGTGATGAGCAATCCTGAGCAGTCAGCCCTTAGGCGTAGGGCAGTGTTTGGTCAGGCCAGTGCTTGAGGTAGTGTGTAGGCAGATCCTAGGTTAAGTGGGATCCTGTTGGCGCTAGAGACCTTGTTAGGACTGCAAGCTGTGTGCTTTGGTTGTGGTCCTTGTGGTTCCCCTAGTGAGAGGATTGTTACAGTGTTAAGGTGTTCAAAGGAAGACAGAGTGCTTCTAGCGGCTTATCAGTTTCAAGGTAATGCTATTAATTGGTGGGAAGCCACTCAAGGAAGAGTGTTCCCTGAAGGCATAGTTCAAACTTGGGGTGCCTTTCATGAAGCGTTTAATGGAAAGTATTTTTCGAACAGTGCGAGAGAGTCAAAGATGGCAGTGTTCCAACAGTTTCGTTAGAATCAAATGTCAGTGAATCAGTATAAGGCGAAGTTCGCTGAGTTGACCTAGTATATGCCGAGATTAGTGGAGGTCCCTTGGATAGGGCGAGATGGTTCAAAGATGGCTTGAAGCTAGAATTGAAAGTCAGCTGGTGCCCTTGAGTTTAAAGAGTTTTGATGAGATGTACGAGAGGGCCCAGATAATCAAGAAGAATATGATTGAGAGGACGACCGCATTTGGCTCGCGGTTCGTGCTTAATAGAGACAATCGTCGGTTTGGAAAGGGACCGATGATGGGGAGAAGGAATCTCATCCCACCCAATAGAAAGTAGATTGTCATGGAAAGACAATTTAGTTTAACTCAGTAGTGGGTGATAGTTTTGAGTTTGTGGGAAGTCGAGGAGGACCCTCGACCCCTTTGAAATTCATCGTTGGAAGTAACTCGCTTATTGGACGAAGGTTGCTAAGGTTATTGGACAACTGAGGTTAATTGGTTAGTTGAAGAATCAAGGATGGATCGTTGCACTTATGCATCACTTATCAGTAGCTCAACTAAGAGACGGTCATGAGCAAGTGTCCATTACCAAGGATGGATGACTTGTTTGACCCATTTCAGGGAGCTTTGATATGTCCCAAGATAGACCCAAGGACGGGCTATCAGTAGTTGAGGATTAAAAAGGAGGATAAACTAAAGATGACATATCGTGTGTGATTTGGTCATTACGAGATTACTATACTGCCGTTTGGATTAACTAATACGCCAGTTACTTTTATGGATTTGATGGATTGAGTGATTAAGGCGTATTTAGAGCAAGTGGTAATTGTGTTTGTGAGCAATATATTGAAATATTCGAGGAATTTAGAGGAATACGGACAGCACTTAAGGGTGGTGCTATAGACCATTCGAGAGCATAAACAGTATGCCAAGTTTAATATGTGCGAGTTTGGGTTTACTCACGTTGTTTTGTTGGTCATATGATTTTGGACGAAGGAATTTCTATGGATCCGTTAAGATCAAGGTAGTCATGAATATGTCAGGACTTATGACGGTGACAGAGGTTCAAAGTTTTCTAAGTCGATCAGGTTAGTACAGACGATTCGTAGAAAGGTTCTCTACGATAGCTATGCTTCTGATACGAAGATTAATAAAGGACGTAAGAATTTAAATGGACGAATAAGTGAAATTTTTAAGAGCTTAAGTATAAGTTGATTATCGCACTAGTTTTGAGGATTTAGTCTATTATTGGAGAATATGAGATTTGCAGTGAAGTGTCGTATAAGGGATTTGACTGCGTGGTAAAGCAACAAGGAAGATTGGTTGCTTACGCATAACGACAATTGAGGTCATTGGATTTAATGGAAATCAGATAAGTTTTATCTTAATGATTTGAGGAGTTGTAGGTATGGGATCATAAGAGATGATCTATTAAATGGTGATGATCTTTGATAAGGATTACGGTGGATGATTTATTGCTCGGAAGTCTTAGATTCGATTAAGATATGAATTTACCAAGGTGGATTATTTCAGGAGATAAATAGGGATTTGAGGAATGGATTTTTGTCTTCGATGGATTAAGAATTAATTATCCCTTGATGGTAGATGGATGAGTGAGGAAATAGCATTATCAATGATTTCTTCTTGAGGTATCAGAAAGGATTTGAAGAGGTATTCGAAAACTTTTTGTGCAATGAATGATATTTAGTTTGCACTAATTTTCAAGTGGTTGAGGTGAGTTCTTGATTTGGTTATTAAATGGACGTTAAAGGAATGTTGAAAGACAAATCGATAGTTTGTGGAATTCGAACAGCGATTTGATGGAAATTCAGTGAATCAGATTTTAAGTGTCGATAAGTGACCTCGCGGAAACGAGCTCATGGGTTGACGAGCTGTGGAAAGTTTTGTACTTTGAGGTGGACGAGGTTAAAACCGTGAGGCTTGGTATGGGACAGGCCAAAGCGGATAATACCTCTATGGGATAAAGTATGTCAAAAAGGGACTTTTGCTAGTAGTGGTACAGTTCGAAGATGCCTGTAACGACTGATCCGACGAGGGCGGGGAGTGGACGCCGGGGCCAGAGTGCCTGAGCAAGGAGCGACTCCTGGCAGGCTTCTAGGATGTCGAAAGGGGCAGAAATGAACTGAACTACGCACTGTGCAAAAAGAAAGTGTTTGTGGGATAAGATTTATCGGAATTGTATAGCAGAAATATGGTCAAGTTTGTGGAACTCCAGTCTATGGAACAAGGTCAGAGAACTGGGAATCGTTGGTTCAAAATTGGGTTTAGCAGTTATTGAATGTAGTTCAGATTATCAGAGACAAACTAAAGACCGCTCAGAGTCATCAGAAGAGTTATGCAGATAAGCATCGCAGACCGTTGGAGTTTAAGGTGGGCGATCGTGTATTTTTGAAAGTATCATCGACGAGGGTACTTCTAGATTTGGCAAGAAAGAAAAGTTGTTTGAGGTACGATGGACCCTTTTAAAATTTTGGAAATGATCAGGGTTTTAGCATACGTCTTGCGTTGCCATCGAAGCTTGCTCAAGTACATGATGTTTCCACGTGTCCATGTTGAGAAAGTATGAACCGGACTTGATGCATGTTTTGAATTTTGAGGAACTGGACATAGACGACAGGGTGTCGTACGTGGAGAAGCCGGTACGGATAGAGGATCGTAAAGAGCAAGTACTTCGAATTAAGACTATCGCCTTAGTTAAGGTGATTTGGCAGTATCATGGATAAGAGGGAGTTACATGAGAAAGTGAAGAAGTAATGAAGCATCAACACCCCCATCTTTTTGAGGATTTGTCAGTAGCTGCAATTTTCGAGGACGAAATTTTTATAAGAGGGGAAGAGTTGTAACATCCTGAAATTCGAGTCCTTTTAGGGAGGAACGAGCGTTAATTTCGTCAATGCATTGTTGGTTGATCTCACTCGGAACTGATCACTCCTGAGATACTGACATTGAGGGGAAAGGCTAATGAGGACAGAACTCGTGCGACTAAAGAACTCGACCTGGGAAAACGACTCGACCGTGAGACTTGCGTAAGGATGATCCTGTAGTCATGCAGGCCGATTCCAAGGACGAATAAGAGTCGATTCGCAGACAGAAATAATGGAACGACGGGTGATTCCATCTACTGTTATCGAATCCGCGAACGGCCCTATGTCGATCCTTGGTAATCGTGTACTTTGAAATAAGAATCGATTCTTCGCAATTTCATGTAGTCAAGGACGTCCATGTGTCGAGAAGTCTTAAATGTGAATTGGCACGAGTCGGTTACGCGTGAATCCTCAAAGCCACTTGTCAGTCTGAGCAGTACCAAAATGGCATTCGGGCGAAATTGACATGGCATGAGAATCTAATATTGGACTTTGAGTTTTCGGGAATGTTCGAGAAGGACTTTTGGACAATGCTTCTTAGACAATCGACACTGCCGGTTGAGCCGAGTTTTTGGAAAAGGGATTTTCGGACCAAGAAAACGAGCCTACGAGGATGTGGGCCGGGCAAGAACAGTGTGGGCCTCACGCCCAAGGTGGGATAGCCACCATGGAAGGCCCGAGGCAAGCGAGTGAGCCCGTTGGGCCAAACCGACCCTTTAGCCTTTCGAGCCCATTGTCTAAAACCGAGCCGATTCAAGCCCAATAAATTCCCGAGCCCGTTCCTATTCATTTTCAAGCCCATTTCCTAGGCCCGCCCCTTTCATTTTCAGCCCAAGGACATATTGGGAAATGTGCAAGGTGGAAATGACCAAAATGCCCTTGGATATTTTGGAGAAAAGTCAAAAAGGAAGAGAGATAAGATGAGATCATTGTTTGGCAAGTGGGGCAAGCCTTGATGGCTTGGATAAGGCTTATCCTTCAGCCTTCACTTCACTCTCTCTCTCCTCTTCATCTTCTCCAAAATCGCAGCACCTCTCTCCCATGGTTTTCCTTCCTTCCTCCTGTTTTTCAGTTTGACCTTTCACCGAAATCTGAGTTGTTCATTGCCTTCCCGTTGGAATCTCGTCTCGTGCCACCTGCTGTTGTGTTCAGAAGAGAAATTCCGTTCAAATAGCATTGGCCGATCGCCGGAACGAGCTGCCGGTCAACCTATATTCCAGCCAAAAGCCACCGCCGGCCTGACCGTTTTCTGACCGCCTGCTGCTGTTCTATTTTGCTGTTTCGGCCATTTTCCTCCCTTTCCGACCCAATCTCCGCCCATACCATCCACAAGTGGTTCCCCCTCGACCCCCAGGTGTCGCCGATCGCTGGCCCGCCGCTCGCCGGAGCTCCGGGCAGCCCGTTCAACTCCGATCAGCCACTTTCCTCCTGTGCAGTGCAGTTTTCAGTGTTGCAGTGGGTATTCCGAGTTTGCTGCTGTTGTTCCAGCCCCGGGACCGCCTTGGATCGTCATGGTAGAGGTCCCCAGGTGTCAGGTTCGTCGCCGTCGCCTCGTCCGTGTCGCCGGCCTGCTTAACGGGTGAGTTTAGCTCCTAATCCCTATTTAGTGCCTAAACTTGCTTAGGGTTGGTTAGTTAGTGTTAATCTTGGTTTAAGGGGTTTAATTAAGTTGTATTAGCCCTAAGATAGGTGGTTAGATAGATGGTTAAGATTAGATTAGTTTAATTTTGCTTATTTAGCTTAATTGTGCTTAATTTGGGATTAATTGTGTTTATGTGATTAATTAAGCATGATTTGCTTTAATTGAATTGATTAATTGTTTTAATTAATGTTTTGTTTAATTTCTGGATTAAATGTTTTAATTAATTGAATTTCGGAAAAATCACTGTTCATAATTACTGTTCACGAGTATTGTTCACAATTACTGTTCACGGCACTGTTCATCCAGAAGCTAATTTTTGTCTGAATTTGATGTGCTATTGATTGTTATGATTAATTGAAGTGCCGATTGTTAATTATACTCATGATTGATGATGAAATGCATGATCGAGTGTTGGTTGGATTTGGATTTTGGAATTGTCGAGTGAGATCGCATGACATATTGCGTGGGTTATCTGAAATGGCATATCGCATGAGCATGGGTGATATTGCATTCACGACAGAGCAAAGATATAAATGGATTGTTTGATGATGTGTTGCATGATCACATTAAGAGAGAGAACCCAGCGTTGCCGAAAGACCGCCAATCCTTATGGGGTTGTGCCGTGGCCGTTTGGTCGCCTGACTTCGGTCGGATACTTGACGGGGGACATGTGACGGGACTGCGGTAGTGGGCGAGTCCTATGTTCCTGTCAGTTGCGGGACTGCGGTAGTGGGCGGGTCCTGTGCTCCTTCGGGAATGCCGTCAGAGGGAAGGGATGACCCCTGACGTCGCCGTGCCTCGAGGTAAAGAGGACGAAGCTGGTTTAGCCAGGAACCGCCAACTATAAGGTTGTGCCGTTGGCCCAGGAGGGGGCGTTAATAATCGGAGCATGTGTGAGTGTGAGATATGAGAAAGTTGTGTGAGATGCTCTAATTATTCGCATGCTCTTAATGTCGTGATGATTTGTGGTATGCACGCATGAGTTGACAGTCGTGCAGGGTGTGGCAATGGCCAGGTGAGATCGCTTGTGACGCGACTCGCATGTGATTGATGAATTGTGTCATCTAACGGCCATGTGCCTTGTTTGTATTGTATGAGATTGAACGTGTAGGGTATGGCATACCGGGTAAGGTTGCATGCGAATCGAATATTGCTATGTTGGTTGTCACGCCCCGACCCTCGAGCACGCGGCAACCCCTGTTCTCTTGCGGTCATTTGATTTGCGACTCCCCAGGATCCGTCGCCGACCGTTATTTTTTTATTTTGTAATTATGCACATGCGGAAGCGAATCACAATCCCCGGTCAATTACAAAAACAGGGATAGCCGGAAAACCCAACAAGAACACATTCCAAAGTGCCGTTTTATTTATCTACTGATTAACCCTAGGAAGTTTACAAGTACAAGCCCTTACCACGGGCATCTTCCTATCGAGCCAGTGAAACTAGCGAGTTAGGGTTAATCTACTCCCTTCAAAGACGGCCACGAGCCGTAACACGCGTCGATCCTCCATCCTATGGACCTGAAAAATGTTAACCACGACGGGTTGAGATAAACTCAGCAAGTCAAAGTCCTAAGCCCTGGTTAGGAACTTCGCTCGCCTTGGGAGTAATCTAACCATGCAACCTAGTTCCGACAACCAACACATACCACACCTCAAGCAACATTATCAGACGACAGTTCAATAAGCAGTTGCAAACACAAGCGACCCTACCTGGCCTTGGCACACGCAACCTGCAGAAACTGTCAATTCAATCATCACGACATTAAGAGCATACGAATAATCAGAGCATCTCACGTAACTTTCTCAGGTCTCACACCCATACACATGCTCCGATTATTACGACCCTCTAGGCCACGGCACAACCTTATGGTTGGCGGTCAACTGGTCGTAAACCAGGTATCGTCCTCCCCCGTGAGGCACGGCGACGTCATGGGCTTTCCCCCACCGACGGCATTCCATAAGGAGCATGGGCCCGGCCTCAACCGCGACTCCGCATCTGACCACTGTCAGGCGACCCAATGGTCACGGCACAACCCCGAAGGATTGGCGGTCATCCGGCTCAACCGGGCTATCAACTTTAATTTGACCATGCAACACATCAGCAAACAGTTCATTCTTGTATTTGCTTTTGCTTGGTCGTGAATGTAACATTGCTCATACGCTCATGTCCATGCGACATGCCATTTCAGATAACCCACACAATATGTCATGCGGTATCACTCGACAATTCCAAAATTCCATTTCCAATCAGCATTCAATCACGCACATTCCCTAACTCTTGGGAACAACCAACAATTCAAGTCATTTTCAATCAATCCCAACCAATCAACATCACGATACTCCAATACCCAACCACGTGTCTCAATATTTAATAATAAATAAATGCGTGTCCTCACGACTACAACAATCAACTATTCCCCAATAATACTCAATTATCCCAAAATAAGTATAAAATATAATTATACTCAAAGATACTCATTTAAGAGGCATATAATACTATAGTTGATTGTTCCGATAAAATAATTCAAGTCCCACAAAATACTTATAATTATTTTTCAATCCCATAATTAATTATCCAATCCAAATAATTTCATTTAGTAAAACCCTTCTTCAATAAACCAATGTCATTTAATAAAATAGTATATAAATACTATTGACTTTGGAAAAATAGACCATAGTAATTTTCCCCCAAAATTACTCAATTAAAACCATTTGCAATAAATAATCACAATTAATACCATTTCCAATAAATAATCACAATTAATTATTTTCTCCAAAAATAATTAATTTTCAGCAATGAATAGTAATAACAATATTACTATTGATAATTCGAAATTATAAATTAATTTAATTAATTAATAATTCCGAAAATAATAAATAATAATTATTTTATTCCAATAATAATAATATTAATATTTATTAATACTAACCATGATCAACACTAAGCAAGCTTAATCAATAATATTAAAACACTAACAATTATCATCCAAAACACTAATCGATAATTAAACTAATTAAACCACTCCTAAGCAAGATTAACCCCTAAATAAGGATTAGGAAATCGACTCACGGTTTAGCGATTCCGACGACACGAGCGCGACGGCGGCGGCGAGGGGAACGCCCGGGAACTTCCGGCGCGTCGGGACGAGGCGGCCCGGGACCGGGTCTCGGCGGCCGAGGGCGGCTGTCCACATGCCAAAGGGCTGCGAAACGGAGGAACTGGCGGCCGTGGCGGCACGAGGCTGGCTGGTGGGCGGCCCGGCAGCTCCGGACGGCGGCCAGCAGCTCCGGCGACCAGGCGGGCAGCTCCGGCAGAGGTTGGACAGAAGCTGGAGAGGGAAGAGGGAGGCGGTGCAGCAGCTGGTTCAGGGGGGGGGGGCAACCGGCTAGGGTGGCTGCTGGGCGGACGGCGAGCGGCGGCCAGGGCGGAGGGACGACGGCGGCCGAGCGACGGCGAGGCAGCAACTCGCTGCTCCGGCGTCCACGGGTCTGGTTCGGCCCAAAACTGAGGAAGAAGAAGAATAGGGGGGGCAGCAGCAACGGCTCGGGGTGGTCAGGTGAAGGGCGGTGGCTTGCGGCGGCGGTCCTCGAACGGTCCGGCGTCTGGCAAGGCGGCCGGCTGGCCGACTCGGTTTGAACCAGAACCAGAGGAGCAGCGCCGGCCAAACCAGAAGAGGAGGAGGAACGGCTGGCCGGACCTGGTTCGGCTAAGACAGGTCCAAGGGGAGCGGCTGGCTTGAGGC